>PVKZ01006927.1:0-28514 GCA_004027375.1 Macroglossus sobrinus | reverse complement strand
CGTGGGTGGCGCTGGGGGCTGGGGGGTGGCGGTGTGGGAGCTGCAGAGGATTCTCAAGCGGTCATTTGTGCTGGGGGTTGAAGTATATTTATCGCGGCATATAATTTTTGTCACGTCTTTGCAGACCTTAAGGAAATATTGAAGTATTAAAGGGTCTTCTTGACTAGGTTCTCCTCCACTAGAGATTACAAGAAAAACATGCTTCCGTCTTGGAGGGTTGAAGAAGGGAACAAAGCCAGAAGCTCCCCTGGGACCCCTGGGACCTCTAGGACTTGACTATTCTTGTTCTTGCCCACACCCTTAGGCATTTCCTCTGAAAGAAAGTGTACTAGGGATGGGGAAAGAGGTTTTGGGGTCGTTGTACTAGTTTTGGAGTTGGTCAAGAAAACGGCCTTGGTTAATTTTAAGCCCAGGATTCCTTTCCATTTTACGTTAGTTTAAAGTATCAGATTCTCTTCTCTCAACAGTAGCCAAGCGTTGATTCTGAGCTTCCTCACAGGGTCATCTCATTAAAAAAAAAAATGACACTTTCTTGGCCTTGGGGACAACTATACTTCCTGTCCTTGTTGTCCTGGATTATGCTTTTTCCTTGTCCCTTCATATCTTCCTTGTTTCTGGCAAAAAAAATAAGTAATATATAATGGACTCAGATTTATCATTTATTCCTAAGAAGAACTGATTTAATTTAATGACTTATTCCAGTGGCAGGGGAAGGGGGTGATTTTTCTATAAGGTGTAGGGGCTTGTTTGGTGATAAGTTCTAGAGCTATCTAAACAGATATAAATATATTACACACACACACACACACACACACACACACACACATATAAACTATAGGACCTTGGTCATGCCTTTGAAGGGAAGAAAGAGTCGTGACTTGGTCCCATCTGCAAACTATCAATCAATATATTGCTATCAAAGTCTCATTTTGGTGTACGATTTAGTTGAATCAAGGACCAGCAACCCTTTCTCCCAGCAAGGACCCAGCAGCCCTTGCCAGGGTAGAGAGACTGGGCATGGGGGGCAGAGCTGTTTAGGTAAGGCCTTTGAAGTGGACAGAGGGAACTTGTAACAAGCAGGAGGCCGTGTCTATTGTGCTTTCATTGAAAAAGGCCCTACAACTAAGATAACTCCCTTTCTAACGCTACAAGGGAGATTTTGCAAGCTCCAAAAGTCATGTCAGGACCACCGTGCCCAGGCCTGTTGCCTCCTTGACATTTTGGCGCTCTCCCTCCCTTGAGCATCCCCGCTGAGTACTCACTAACCCTGGCCACATTTACTGGGCATAAAGCAGGTGTCTGCAACTGCACCCGTGTTCCCAAATACAAAGGCCACGTGCTGAAACACTGCCATCTTGTGGTTTCCTGAGTCAGCAGCTGCCAGCTGAGAGCCATGTCGTACCCCTGGGCTCACCCTGGCCCGGCCCAGCCCAGGGCCCTGCTTCAGAGAGAAGCAGGTGCCGCTCCCTGCCTTCTCTTTCCCGCTCCCAGCTTAGACACCTTCTGGAGCAGAATACATTTGTTCGTTCAACAGGTGTTTATGAATCCTAACAGGTGCAGGGTATGGTGTTAGGTGAGGGCGACTCGGGTGTGAACAGGCAGAATTTGTCCCTGCCTTGGTGGATTTTGCAGGTTAAAAATCTCCATCTCTCCTGTTCCCTTCTCTGTCTCCACAGATGATGACTGCACTGACAGCTTCACTCCGAACCAGGTGGCCCGCATGCATTGCTATTTGGACCTTGTATACCAACAGTGGAGTGAAAGCCGAAAGCCCACCCCCATTCCTATCCCACCCATGGTCGTCGGGCAGACGGGCAAGTCCCTCACGATCCACTGGCTGCCGCCGATCAGTGGAGTCGTGTACGACAGGTGAGAACGGCGCTGGCCACGGCCGAGCTGCTGTAGGTCCTCTAAGGCGTCTCTTATGCGCAAGGGGAAGGGTGTGTTCTCGCAGCCGGGGTTGGAACTCCGAACAGGTGCAGCGCCGCTGCGGGCCGCCTCCTCCATCCTGCTCAGTCCTCACCTTCCTTGGCAAGGGGCTCGTCACGTGTGCTCGCTCCGTGGCGAGGGGCCTCTCAGATGTTTCCTTCGGGATGCCACATCTGGCAGGCTTCCCGGAGCTGTGTAAAGGTCGACAGATACGACAAAGATGAACTGACAAAATTGAGATGGTGTTTGCCACCTGTCCAGGCCAGCCATGCATGCCTCCTTGGTGTAAGGGTGGGATGAAGGCTTGCTGCTTGCACAGGGGGTTGGAGGGGAGGGGCGTGTTCCTCCAGGCAGTTCTGGGGGTGGGTGGGTGGCAGGCTACCCTCTGCCTCAAGCTATCCATCAGGGGTTTACTGGGTGATGTGGGCACTTCCAGTGCTTCCCCTGCCTGCCCTGGACCCGGCGCCTACCCCACCCCACGTGTGGCTGCCATCTTGTGGAATTGCCATTATCTGTCCCTTTTTCTATCTGACCCACTCAAATAGCAGCTCCTCGAGGGCAGGTCTGTTTTTCGTTTCTTCGTCTCTTAGCCTGCCACAATAGACTCCTACTGCATGCTTATGGAAGAGAATCACGGCTAAAATTTTTTTTTGTTGTTGTTTTCATCTTTTGCATATTGATGTAAATGAACACTAGGGAAATTTTTGTAAAAAGGAGAGCAGTTAGTATAAAGATGACACCTGACGGTTGGTGGGGGGATGGGGGCATGTGGTTTAACCGAGAAGGACTAGGACCCCGTCTGTGACCTGTGCAGGCTCTCGGCTTTCAGAACCTGCCACCGCATTCTAAATCGCAGGGGTGGCTGTCGCCTCTCTGGCCACTCTGTGTGTGAAGCGTCATTGTAGATCTCTCACCTATAAATGTCTTCTTCAGTCATGGCAGTGAGAAAGGAATTTGAGTCATAGAGAAACACAGTGCTGACCCAAGATACCACAACTAAATGGGGGTGAATCAGGGGCACCCACTGGAATTTTAGAAATAGGGAGCATGGAGCATATTATTTCTCTTCATTTAGAGCTTTCCCACTTATCAGGCTGATATGCCTCACCTGGGTGTCACACTTGCCCTCCGGGTGTCAGGGGAAGCGCAGGAGCTGGCCGTCCCCATCCCCGGAGCGTATTTCCACGCACTCCAGTTTCGCTGAAAGCTGAGACGGAGGGCAGGGAGCAACAGGATGGGGAGGGAGCAAGGGAATCATTTTTCCAAGTGGTGTTCCCGGCCTGTTGACATCTTGGCACCTGTCCTTGAAACCCTGACGACATCGCTTGGACCCCACAGTCCTATACAGTGCTCTTGATGGTCGTCAGCACCTGGGCTCTCCCGGGCCCCTTCTGTGAGTCAGCACGTAAGCCTGTGACGTGTGTCAGACGCTGCCTCGGCGAGCCTGACCTGGTGCAGCTGCGGCCACACGAGCGAGTCCCCCGCGCGTGTGCGCAGGCCGAGTGGTTCACATCCGTTTGCGCAGCGCGCGTAAACAGTTTAGTCTTTCGGCCGCTCCCGGGTGCGCGCGTTGGGCTGGAGCTGGCTCCAGGGCTGGCTCAGGCGAGTCTGTTGGCAGGAGAGGCTGCCACGCGCCTGCTGCCCCCAGCGAGGCGGGCCACGGCGCCGAGCCTCCCCGCACGCGCATGCTGGGGGCACTGGCGTCACACGCCCGGCCATTTGTGTCACGCGGGGAGCTCTGTTTATTCCTCCCCCGTGCGTGTTTGGGATGCTTATGTCAGAAGGGAAGGAGCCTGACCGCAGGCTCGGCTGCAGCCCCCGGGGACCGCTGCCTCCCGGACCCGAGGTTTGGAGCCGAGGCCATGCAGCGGTGCGTGCCCACCGCGGGCAGCGGCTGGACGGGACGCCGCCTGGTCGTCACCCGAGTTCTGGACACTGGCTGCTGTGTGGGAACTTGCTCAGAGGGATCGAGCTGCTCGTTGTGACCTTGGGTGATTTGCTTAACCTCCCTGAGCCAGGGGGCCTTCGTCTGTGGACACAGGGTTCTTACAGGGGTCAGGAATGATTTGTGAAAAGTGCCTGGTGGCACCTGCCAGGTGTAGGAGGTGCTGGCAGCGTACCTGTGACCCCTCCTCACCTGCACTGTGTTTCTAGTGTATCTTACAAGATGCGACTTTTCTCCCCCACCTGGAGAGAGACCTTGATTCGAAGCCTCCATTCTCAGATGCGTCCTTCACAGCTGGGCTCCTTAGAAGGGTCACAGCATCAGAGACCAGCCTCGTGCAGTGACTTCCCCTTGCTGTTTAGCTTTCGTCACCTGTTCTAGCTCCCGTTACCCCAGACGCGGTGCTCGGAGAGTCTCCGTGGGCATGCGGATGGCTTCAGAGGCGTCCACATGACACGCTCCCCAGAGGGGCTGCTGGGGCCGGTCCCCTACCCGCTGCGGGGCAGAGAGAGAACCGGGCTCTCCCTGCACCTGCTCACGGGCAGGGGAGAGGGAATAGGGGACCCGGGGTTCTCTGTTCCACAGAGTGACACCCTTGGACAGGAGCCTGCAGGTGCAGTGGGTGCCCCGGGGGGAGCGTGCCGGCCATTCAGGGGTCAGACCGAGCACCACGACAGAGGTCACACCGGATGGGCCTCGAGGGGGGCCTGGGAGTTTGCCGAGCCGAGGGGCTCGGAAAGGCTGTCGGGTGGGAGAGAGAACAGCACGCTTCACAGAGGCGTGTGACGGGTGTGATGGGTGTGACGTGTTTGTGGAGTGATGTCCAGATCGTGGTGGTGGGAGCATTGAGTTCACGAAAGAACTGACGTCGGGGGGCTTCCGGCGGGGCTGTCTGGTGAAGGGCCCGGGGTCGTGGTCAGGAGCTCGTGGTCAGGAGCTTGGCCATGTCCCCACAGACGACAGAGAGCCCGGGGGTGTTCCACTTTGCACGGCTTTCATTTCATGTATGCGATTAAAAGCAGGCCGTTTAAAACACGAGGCCACACATCGCTGATCATTTTGCTTTAAAACCTATCTGTTCTAGGTGGGAGAAAGCAAGGGGGCCTTGGGGGACCCATCGAGAGTCAGCGTAGAAAGGGGTTTCGTGTCAAAAGATTCAGACGGCAGTGATTTTGTGCTGAACGCTCAGATTGCAGTGATTTTGTGCCGCCCACTTCCGTCTCTGCAGGCCTCCTTTGTGGCCTTGTGAACTTCCGCTGCTTCACGGCCCTGAGATGCCCGCATCACTGTGGATTTCACAAAGACGAGGTCTACACAGGAAGGAATTGAGTTGAGGGATAGTTGTATTCCCCCTAGAGCCTCGCTACCTGTCGCCATTACCCCCATCCCCAAAAGTTCTTCCGAAGTTTGTTATCACGTTTATCTGACAGAGCCCCACCATCTCCCCCTTCGTCTTCCCAGGACCCCGGGCGGCGTGTGTGGCGCCTGCACCGAAGATGGGACGTTCCGTCAGTACGTACACTCGGCTTCCTCCGGGCGCGTGTGCGACTCCTCGGGCTACTGGACTCCGGAGGAGGCAGTGGGTAAAGGACCATGGCCTTTTCATTCATACTGTGGCGACCGCTGAGAATGGGGTTGGAGGTAAAGGAGGGAGAAGCGACCTGTGTGCCTGTGAGTGTGTGTGTGAGTGAGTGTGTGCATGTGTGTCTATGTGTGAGTGTGTGTCTGTGTGTGCATGTGTCTGTGTGTGTATGCGTGTATGCGTGTGTGTGTGCATGTGTGCGTGTGTGCGCACGTGTGTGTGCGTGTGTGTTTGAGTGTGTGTGTGAGTGTGTGAGCTCTGCTGGGAAGGTCTCCACCCGGTACCTCTGTGTACCAGATGTCCCACATGTGCTTCCCGTGGATGCTCATTGGTTGAAGTAGAGGTCAGCTCAGAGGACACAGGGATGGGTAAGTCAGCTGACCCGGGGGTGACCCCAGGATGAGAAAGCTCGGGCCATCTAGAGCACACTGGCTCACGGAGCAACCGTGCCACGTGATGCTGTCAGCTGACCTGTAGCACACTGCAGGGAACACTCACGCACTGGCGGGGCCCGTCCGGGTGGGGAGGGGGTGGACTAGGTGTTCCCACGGATCATTCTCCCCTAGGCTGTTTTTATGAGTCTGTTATTCACCGGTACTGGCTGTGCTTTGGACATGATCAACACTAGGCTTTGGGAGGGGGAAACGTTTGAACTCCCTTTTTCTGTTCCTTAGCCCGACTTCTCAGTTCCAGATCCAGTCACACATGTACATCAGTGCCCCTCAGACAGATTAGAGCCCGAATGTCTTCCAAACCCAAGTCCAGGGAGCGCCGTTGACATGAGCGTCCGCGCCTTCTCACGGCGGCTAGAGTTGATCCCCCATCAGCACCTCCAGCGTGTCTCTGTTATCATCGTCCTCCTTTGCTATTTTTTTAAGATCCTAAGTACTCAGTGCGATGTGCTGGACACGATCCTATTTGAGTGAGTCTGCACTCTTGACTCTGACAAGAAAAAAGGGAGAACGTTGGTCTAAGAGCCTACGCTGTCTCCAAGACGTCTTCTCGGGCTCCCAGTTACTGGAACGACAGGGCCCTCGAGGAGACATCTGGGGGGAGACAGTTCACTAGATTAATCTCATGGGACTCTCTTCAACGGAGAGTTTTGGGGAAAGAATGGAAAGTGGCTCTAGAATTTACCCTGGCACTGCATCGGACTCGTTTGGAGACTGGCATTTCGTAAAAGACTGCTCTCGTGTCAGACAGCGTGTCCTGTGCTAGTGTTTTAATGCCCATGTGACTCCTTGGCCTTGTACTTTTTTCTATATAATTATTGGAAATTTCTCAAGTTATTTGGTAGAGGTGAAAAGACTCAGAAGTCCTGGGTTCTGAGTCTAGTTGTGTTGTGTCTTGAGGCAATCCGAGCCAGTCACTTTAAGGCCCTCGCGTATTTTAAAATGAGATCACAATGAAAACTTCCTGGCGGACAATGCTGCTCTTGCATCAGCTTTCAAAGGCCTTTACTCTGCTGGCAATTTCAGATGCTTGTCAGAAAATGCTAAGAAACACTGGTCGTCTTCTGCTTTGAGGAGGTGAAGGACCAAGTCATGTTTGAAATACACACAGTGAAGGTAACTGAGCCCTCAGCAGAGCACGTGCAAGCACACGTATTCACAGATACGACCAAAGTACATTTAAAGGCACTTCAGGAACGCCTGTTGAGAACCAGCGCTGGCTAAATGCTGTCGGGGGTGACAAACTGCACCAGGCACAGTCCCTGCGTGAATGTCATCCTCTGGGGAGAGGACATCCTTGGCTACACAACCCAAAACAGCCCCCACCCCGTCATTCTCTAGTTCCCATTTCTCCTCAACGATGCTGTTATCACTTGGAATTACACTTACACCTCTTCACCTGTGGCTGCACTGACTATAAGAGATATAAGGGCAAGACCTTTCATCTCTCTCGTTCGCCTAGATTAGTGCCAGATATAAAACAGGCACACAGCCAAATTTTGGTGAATGCACGAATTAATGAATAGATCCACAGTATAGGTAAAAAAAACAATTAGAACCATAACTTGTAGCACACGCACACATGCACACACATATATTTGAGCTTGTTTCCTCTGGGTTTTGGGACATTCTTTATTTTCCAAATTCTGAAGGGCTAATAATACTATTTTTGCAAATGCAGTTTGCACATATTTCTATGGACTATTGTATAACTCTTCTACACTAATTTAGCAAGGCAGGGATTAAATAGCACTTATATTATAAATGAGGAAATTGGGCTTAAAAAGAGCAGCCAGACTCTATGGAGTCCTAATTTAGCATTTTCCTTCAATTCCCCTCACATGATATAAAAGAAAAGCATCTTGTTTGCATTATTTTTCCACAGAGCTACCCTTAGTATGTTGGTGATATTTGAGTTTTCACAATTATATTTTTGCTTGGCTACTGAATCCCCATTTTTTCCTACTCAAGAATAAGTGTTTCTATTTCCTGCCTCCTGCCTTCTCCATGGAGCGACCTGTGCTCGCACACACGTGAGCTGAAAAAGATTCCAAGGAAGTTAGTGAAGTGCCTACCTAGTTAGCCAGATGTAGCATCAGAAACAAACATAAAACAGGACTTCGGAAGCATCAGTTTTTCATAAATTACGGATAAACTAAGCGCAAAGAATTCTCCTCGGCTCCGGGATTCGTGAAGGCCACGATTCCCTTCTCTGCATCACCCTGTCGTTCCAGCCAAGATCTGGGCTACTCCGTTCCCAGCGCCCTGGGGCAGCTGTCTTGGTCAAGGTCGCCGAGGAGAGGGGACGTGGGACCAGCCGCCATACTTCTGAATGGCCACACCTGTGTCCTCTCATCAGTACTTCAGATCGAACCTGCTGAGCTGACCAGTTTTCATTCTGCAGGAATTCAGAGTTCTCTTCCTCGTTCTTCTGTCCGGCTGCTGATGTGGGCTGCTCGTTCTCAGACTTACCGGACGCTGACGTGTCTGTCTTTCTGCTCGCCTCCCGCAGGCCCCCCGGACGTGGACCAGCCCTGCGAGCCCAGCCTGCAGGCCTGGAGTCCCGAGCTCCACCTGTACCACATGAACATGACGGTGCCCTGCCCCGCGGATGGCTGTAGCCTGGAGCTGCTGTTCCGGCACCCCGTCCGGGCCGACTCCCTCACCCTGTGGGTCACCTACCTGTCCGCGGACGCCCCCCCGGCCCTCTTCGACGTGGAGATCCTGCTGGAGCACGGGGAGTCTGAGCACCTGGGCCCCTTGGACACGTTCTGTGACATCCCGCTCACCGTCCAGCTGCACGTCGACGGGGCGGTGTCGGGGGTGAAGGTGTACACCTTCGACGAGCGGCTGGAGATTGACGCCGCGCTCCTGGCCTCGCGGCCCCGCAGCCCCCTGTGCTCTGGCTGCAGGCCCGTGGCCTACCAGGTCCTCCGCGAGCCCCCGTTCGCCAGCGGCTCGCCCGCCCTGGTCACACAGCCTCCCAGGACGTTCACGGACGTGTGAGTTGGGCAGCAGGGCTCTTCTAAACCACGGGGCTTCCTGGGGTTCGGGAGTGGGCTGAGCTTCCGTTCTTTCCCTCCCACTTCTTTACACCGTGACATGTTCACGGTGTACTGCTCAGAACCTCAGAGGGGATTTTATTCTAAAGTGGCACATCCGAGACGCAAAACAAAAATCATTCCAGAAAAAGGGCCAGCAGGGGTCCTGACTGACGCGGCCGGACGAGGGTACGGGAGGCATTGTGGTTGGACGGACAGTAATTGCCCCAGGTCGGTAGATCAGAGTCAGATACTCCTTGCTGGTGACACAGTTTCGTGTCTGATCCCTCGCTGTAACTGTCAGATAACCGGCCGCAGTCCCCGCACTCCTGGGAGGTCACGGTCAGCTCTCCCACAGCCAGGCGAGGAGGCCGAGGGTCCTGAGACGTCGTACTGCGATTCTGACTCACTCATGATGCGTGTTTCCTGATTTCCTCTTTTTCTCGTCCCTCCGTCCCTCTCTTTCTCTTCCAACTTGCTTCTCCTCTTTCTCCTGTTCTTTCTGTGTGCTCAGTGCTGGGGACACAGACTCAGATAAAGTCATCGGCTTAAAAGAGTGCGGTGTCTAGAGCAGGAGACTGGTGTCACCAGAGACAAGTGCCACCTACCTCGTGACCTTCCTCAGAGGCTGCCCCACAAAATGTGGGGTAGAACAAACATTTGATCAGAGGTGCCGTACTGGTTAGTTTTTGTTGCATTAGAAATAGTCACTAAACGTAGGGAGTTAAAACAACCCCAAACACTGTTGCTTATGATTCTAGGGCTTGGCTAGGTGTTCTCACTGGGACTGGCTGGGCCAGGGCCGGGTGGCCTGGGATGTGGCCTGGGATGTGGCCTGGGATGTGGCCTGGGATGACCTCACGCGCATGCTGGAGGCTCAGCTCCGGCGTCTGGGGAGACAAGGCCTCTTCCCACACGACCTCTCATTTTCTAGTGGGCTTTGCCCGGGCTTGTCCTGGTGGCGGTGATGGGGTTTCCAGCAGCCGGGAGGGCACACCCCCAAACGCTTGCATTTGTCAAGCCTCTGCTTGTTATTCGTGACAACGTTCCACCAGCCAAAGCAAGTCACATGGCCAGTTCCAGAGTCAAGGGGTGGCAGGGCAGACTCTTATCTCTCAGTGAGGGGAGCAGTGAAGTCACGTGGCAGAGGGGTGTGCCCTCGGGGTGGGAAGAATTGTGGTCCAGAAAAGTAAGATAGTGTTCTCCTTGAGCTTTGCTACGGTTTTCTTCCCATATTTGCTCTCTGAATTAGAACTAGAGGACAGTGAAAAGGTCAGAAAGCTAATGCAAATGAGAAGGATGACTCTGAAAAGAACATCATCTTTTAATATTATTTTTTTTTTTACTAGGCACAGTTGACTTTACTTGTTTGTTTGTTTATTTATTTATTTTAACAGTAAGGCACATATATATTTACACCATGTGTTCGCCTCCCATAGTTAGATTTCTTTCTGTCACCACATATTTGACCCCCTTTACTCCTTCTACCTCCCCCTTCCCCCAGCCCCTACATATAAACCTAAAAGCAACAAATGAACAGGACAAACAAACAGAGACTCGTGGACATGGACTATAGACGAGTGGTTACAACAGTATTATTTTTGAGCTTCTCTAATAAAGCCATTAAGATGATGTCCATTATCTAATTTGACATCCACACACACACACACACACACACACACACACACACACACACACACACAGTCTTTAAGGTCAGTAGCATCTTCACTTTACTTTGGTTGAACAGAGCTAGCTAGTGGCTGTCTCAGGATTAGAATCCGGTGTTTTGACTGAGTCTGCTTAGGTCTCCTTTCCTTGCCAGCAGACTGCCTTGTGCAGACTCAGGTCGTTGAACCTCGGGCTGTCTGCTGCCGAGTGTGTCCCCAAGAAGCGCAATCACACGCCCACGCTCCCTTCCCATTCTTTCTCCCACCTGTGTGGAACAGTGTCACACTTCTCTGCATGCCTGGGTGAGCAGTCCCGACAGAAGCCACCCTGGAAAGAGAAGCCACCCGAATCCATTAGGATATGAAATCAATTTTGCTTTTGAAATGTCTGGCACTCTCGTGAGGACATTGCTTCCCTAAAGAAAGCTGACTTAGAAACTGAAAAGCCTTTAATATTTGGGTGTCTTTCCTGTTAAAGTAGCTGAGAGCCAGCACAGGGCTTCTGACGGGCGTGTTTGAATCCCGGTGGCCTTTCCTGCTCGGTGGTGGCAGCGTGATGTGGTGGTCACCGCCCTCTGGCTTCCACAGGGAGGTCCGGCCCGGGCAGATGTACCAGTACCAAGTTCAAGCTGTGGTGGGAGCAGAACTGGGAGAAGCGTCACCTCCTCTGAGCCACGTCCACGGAGCTCCTTACTGTGGAGACGGGAAGGTGGCAAGGTGAGTACCGTGTACGTGGGGAGGCGGGAGCCAGGCCCCCCGCCCTGCTCAGACCAGGTGAGCCAGCCTCGGGTTCCAGTTCCACGTGTTTGGAGATGTAGGGAGCAGGACACTGCGACTCTGCTATGAACGAAATCTGGGGTCCACCTGGTCATGGTCTTGAGATGTCACTCATATCCCCGCACAGCGAAGGAGGGACCCACTTCTGTTTAGAACTCCCCCCAGAGCTGAGATATCGGGGCTGATTCTGTGTGTGTGTGTGTGTGTGTGGTGGGGGTCCCATTAAGCTTTCAGAGAACAGCTGTGGTTCAGTGAAGGAATTCACAGGGAGGGAAGTTACTCGTCGAATGATGCTACAGGAGGAGGTGAGGATATTTTTGGGTCAGCGGCCTGCCCTACACTGCTGACTGGCCACGCTCAGCTTTCTGAGCTCCACGTGCTCGTTGGACCCTGGAAGACCAACTGCACTGTGGTTTCCGCCTGTTCTGTAAAGTCGCCGAGCTGAAGATGGACCCCCTCCCTTGGTTTCTCAGCGCGGCGTGCTCCTCGTTCTGTTGCCCATTTGCGATATCAGCCTAGGGGACGAATTCATTCTGGTTGGCCTGGGACTCTTCCACACTTAGCACAGAAAACGCCTGTGTCCCGGCAGTCACTCTGTGTCAACCTGTCCCGAATGCTCCTTTAACTTGTCACTTACATAAAGCTCCTGGAAGGCCACTCGCCGTGATTTGTCTCAGATTCTGCATGCCAAGAAGATGGCCTGTTTTTAATTCCCTAGACCAGGTGAAAATTTCCTGTATCTTGAAGCCCTAAGAGGAAGCACCTCTATAGCCTTTCTTGGAATCCCACCCCATCCTTGAGCAATCACTCAACGCTGTTCATCTTCCCAGTCTTCTGAGGTCCTCGAGCTTCGGTGTGAGCCCGCTCCTTTTCACAGAAGTGTGAACACCAAACGTTCCCAGGCTTTGATAATATATGAAGAGGATAGGGTTACTTGGATACCCAGACCTTGCCAGTTTGCTGCCAACTTAGGTCTCATTCCGTCTCAGCCTGCTACCTTCCTCCTTCCATCTCGGTCAGATGTCTCCCTGGGGAAGTCCCCTGTGTGCACAGACTTGTTATTTTCCTTGTTCCAGCCCCTCTTTTGAAGTCTGCCACCTATCAGATAAGGTGTATGAGGGGTTCGGCCCCCACTGCTTCCCAGGCAGAATCCTCCTTAAAAAAAAAAACACTTTTCCCCACGTCATGGCGTCTCCCACCGCTGTTCTCTGATGGCAGCCACTCGAGGGCCCGGGATGCCACACATGCCTGGAGTCTGGGCCAGAGCAGCGGAAGGCCCTCTCCGTAATTCCCCGTTGCACATCATCTCCCGTGCCTTGAGACAGCTTCGCCTGAGGCAGCGTGGCTACTGGGCCTTACGAAGTTTCTTATCAAAATGTTCCTGTACGCGTCCGCCTGTGTTCCCTCTCTGTAAAGACTCATGCTTAGTTCTGCCATCCAATGGGAAGCTTTCTCTGAACTGCAGCTTCCCCTCGGCTGGAGGCTCCCCATCACACACGAAACGAGAAGGAGCCATCCGAATGATTTAATCCACTGTTTAAAACTCGAGAAACGTGCTGATTCATTTTAAGGGAATCACAGATCCCCAAGGAGTCATCTCAGATGGTAGTTTTAAGAATTTTTTTATTGAAAGCTAAAAGTTGTCACTTTGGGTACCACTTATCAATAAAATATCAAAACGAACACCACAGAGGGCCCTGAAATTGTGAGCGGTGTTGGGGTGCAAGTTCATTATCTCAGTCTCTGCTGCCCAGTGGGGAGCCACCAATCCTATGGGGTGACTGCTGAGCCTTTGGAATGTGGCAAGTGCAACTAAGAAACGGAATTTTATTTTATTTTCAGTAATTTAAGTTTAATTTGAAAACCAAAGCTTGATCCAGTTACTGGAAAACCTTTAAGTGCATCTGAAATAATTTGGATAGGTAGAATCTACTTTGCTAACCACAGATTCTAAGAAATCTAAATCAAGATCATGTTTAAACCGAGATATTTTGTGAGACATGCACATCAGTTTTTAAAGACAGCATTCAAAGAAAGAATGTAACATGTCAATAATTTTTCTGTACGAATTACATATTGAAACA
Organism: Macroglossus sobrinus; assembly: GCA_004027375.1. Classification (NCBI taxonomy): domain Eukaryota; kingdom Metazoa; phylum Chordata; class Mammalia; order Chiroptera; family Pteropodidae; genus Macroglossus; species Macroglossus sobrinus. The sequence goes on along the minus strand of PVKZ01006927.1, from coordinate 15,037 downwards.
ATATTGTGGATATGCAGAGTTAGATGAAATATATTGTTAAAATTAATTTTGCCTCTTTTTTGCTTTTGAATGTGATTTCTAGAAAATTAAAAATTATATGTAATATGGGTCTCATATTTCTATTGGGCAACAGTGCCTGAGATGATACCCAATATGCTTATGTTAATTGTTTAGATTATCTTCAAGATGAAAGTGAATCTGAAGTTTTCATAATTTCTTCAGTTATGTTATTTTTATATCTCTTATCCTTTCTCCTATAGGATGCTTTTAATTCATTTTAAAGCATTCCCATATTTAATTCTCGAATCTTTACTCCATCCCCTTGCATGGAGGAGGTATACTTTAAACAATGGTTAGAGCTGCTGGTGATTCCCAGAGGCTGAAAACACCTTAGCATTCCAAAACCCTTCAGCTGCTGAGTTTGGACACAGTGAAAAGTCAAGGAGAAAAAATGGCAAATCTCAAGCCATTTTACAATAGCCAAATCTCGGTTCTTTCAAAGCCCAGCTTTATTATCTTGTTCCTATAACATGCTTTGTGTACTCCTCACTCTAAACTAACTCCCCCACCCCCCAGTCCAAATCTAGTCATTGGTTTTATCAACACTTGAGGTTCAAAACAAACATGAAACTTTTCTTCTCCAGGTATGTCTCTTCCCTGCAATACATGTTGTCAGCCACCAGGTGGTAGTAGTGGTAGGGAAGAAGGACAGGGACCTGAGCCTCAGCTTTGCCTTGGACTGAGAGGAGACAGCAGATGGCAGGCTGCCGAGTCTCTTAGTGTCCAGACAGATTTCCCTTCTACAGTCTTGACCTCGACGACAACTGCGTCTAGACTGATCAAAACAGTGAACACAAAGAAACGTCAGGTAAAAATGAACAGAAGACAAAACCACACAGATAAACTGGTTTTGTTTCTCTTCGCCTAATTCACTACATCTCGGATTTCATTCATAATAGAGCCAACAGGCCTTTTTGAGTTGAAGACCACTTACCAGAAACACGGTCAGGACCCTCGTGAATCTTCTAGACATTTCTGAGCCATGAGCTATTTGAATTTTGAGAGTTCCCACCACCCACCGGAAACGCCAATCGAATATCATTGCTTAATGTGTATCTTCTTTAAATGTCTATATACCTAATTTTTTTTTCCTTGTGAAAACATCTACTTCTACTTTTCTGCAGCTTGCACTTTTTAATATTTCATAAGGAACTTAAAGAATTTAAAATGATGGTCCCTAAAAAAAAAGAAAAATCATGTTATGCATGCGTGTGTATAAGCATGCATATTTTTGCCTTCCAGGAGCTTGGGAGAAGAGTGTGATGATGGTGGTCTGCTGAGTGGAGACGGCTGCTCGAGGGCATGCGAACTAGAGGAAGGCTTCAAGTGTGTAGGTGAGTGTAGGGGCACTTGCAGAGGCTCACATCCTAGGTTGGGAGGTGGCTTCCGCTCTTAATGTTGTGAGTTCTTGATATTCTGGACCATATAGCTTGGTGGTGATAATAACAATAACAGTAACATTTGAAATGTCTGTTGTGTGCTGCATACTCATTGCTTCACGTGTATCATCTCATTTGATCCCTGCTGTGAATATGAGGAGACTAAACTGAGGCGCGGAGACGTGAGACACCTTGCTTTCTCTTACACAGCTAGAAGAGGTGATGTAAATGATGATGGATTTAGACCAGGGAAGCGCAGCTGCAGAACCGACAGGTTAAACCACTGGGTTCTACTGCCTCCTAGACTAATGTTGCCAAAGATTTCTCTTGGGTCCTCACGTCTAATATCAAAATATCAACTAAGTAACACAGTCATACAGATTCTATGTAAAAGTTAGGATAAGGGATCATTGGAAGCCAGAAGGAGTACTGCGTTTGATAGATAAAACCATGAAGGGTGACAGAGGGTCACAACACTTCTTAATCTTGGGGAATCCCTGGAAATCAGAGCTAGGTGGCATTGATTCTAGACTCTTGCCGCTCAAGGAGGCCATCTGAACACTTCTCCTCATTCTGGTTAAAGGCATCAGCGGGCTTCTTGGATGTCGATTATTTTTCCATTCCCATCTGCATACATCGCAACAATTTTCTAGAACATGACCACTCATCAAAGTTAGTTTAAACAGCAGTGCATTTGAAAATATTTGGATGTCTCTAAATCTCGAGGTAAAGCAGGGTACGAAATAATTGTGCAGAATTGATAAGATGTTCAATACTGTGCAGAACACACTAGTACCCCTGTTCTTTAGAGCAGAATCATAAAACCATAGTCTCTTAGTGATCTTCCCTCCATGCATCCATCCATTCATCCATCCATCCATCCATCCATCCATCCATCCATCCATCCATCCATCCATCTAACCATCCATCCATCCCTCCCTCCCTCCATCTCTCCAACAAAAAATATTCACTGCCCACCGTGGACAAGTCTAACAGACACCCCGATCCCTTCCTGCGTACAGCATGGTGGTGACTGAAGTCCAGCTTCTTTCCCTTATAGAAATCCTTTCCTTCACTTCCAAAAGATGGGTCCCTGGCTTCTGCTCACATACTTGTAGCAGTGAAGAATACGCCTTGAAACAGACAATTCTGTTTACAAGTGGCTTTATCTGTTATAAAATTCATCTCCCCTTTCTGGTTTGGAAGCTGAGGCTCAGAGAACCTTAGTGCCTCATCCACAGGTAAACAACGAGGTCTCTGCCGAGCGGTGCTGGAACTCAGCTGTCCTAATGCTGAAGCGAGTGCTTTTTCCTTGCTCTGAAACTACAGGGGATAATTTTTTCCCCTGTTTTATTTGACTACCATTCAGATACCTGAAATGCCTCCTCATTATTATGCTTTCCAATCCAAACATCCTCTCGTGTGATTAGGTTTCCAGATCCTTTCCTATTTCCCTTAAGCTTGCATGCTTCACGTGGCCGGTGCCCAGAGAGGAATTCAATAGTCCACATGTGGCCTCGATGGGCAGAATACGCCGACCCGAGGACCTCCCCTCTTCTCTACCAACTGTTTGTTAATCCCACCTTGGTTTGCATCGTTTCTGTTTATCGCACACAGTGGGGGCTCCTATGGGACACACACCCACACACGCGCGCGCGCACGCGCGCACACACACACACACACACACACACACATACACACATACACATACATACATACACATTCTCCAAACACTGTGCCTTCTCCAATGCAGGTCACAGCTCATGCAACTTAAAAGCAGACCTCACTTGGTTTCTAGCATATCTGATCCATTCAGTTTAGCTCACATTTCCTTAGCCTCTAGCTCTAGTAAGACTAGACCTACATTTTATAAAGTGAAGTTAAAGATGATATATTCCACAGTTAGACATCTGTTTCAGTGAGTCATACATTTATGGTATGCTGAGCATATAGTTCAGTTCATTGTTTCTCCAGAATCTTATAAATGACAGTCGGTTTGAAGGAACCACTGTGAAATGTGTTTTAAAAGTGCCAGTTACGTTTAGATGGATTCGAAAAAACAGAGGCAAAATTTTAAGTACTTAGTAAAAAAGAATTAGAGAAGGAGCAAGAAGAAACAGTCACTTGGTAATAAATAGAAAAATGAAACAAGTATATATATGTTATAAATAATATGTACATTATAAATTACATGTTGTAAAATACATACATGTATTCAGATATACATATGTGTATATACATGTATATAAATACACATATGCATGTCACTCTCTTAGAGATTGAGGGATGAAGGAGAAGGAGAGAGAGAGAGGAGAATCATTATGGGGAAGTCATCACAAATGTACATGTACCGGCTTTGGGGAGTGGGCCGGGGAATGGGTTGGGTAGGCCATAGGTTTGATGAAATGTAGGCATTTAAAGGCCCAGATAGACTTAGAATAGAACCAAGTCTTCAGAACAGCAGCTTTTTTTCCTGCCAAGTGAGATTAATTTGTCACAGTAGGGTCTTAGACTTGAATAAATTATTGAGGGAGATAATTAGTAAATCCATGTTGATGAGCAGCTGAAAATTATGAGAATAGCCCCGTGGCATTGCTATGAAGAGTTGAAAACAGCAAGATTGGAATAGTAATGGTGCATTTTAGCAATGATGTTATTGAATGTGTACAGTTATTTTAAGTAGAAATGGGAAGGAATTGTGCTGTTAATATTAATCTGTCCCATTTTTTTTAGTAGAAAATTCAGTAGCACTTAATAAATGGCCTTATAACTGCATCTTGGCTTTCTACATGTGAAGTTGCACATCGCTAGCTAAGTACTCCTATGTGCAAGGATGGCGCTTGTCCCGAGATTAAAATCTTGATCTGTAACCCAATACTTTGTCTTAAGCCTCTATTTCTCACCTATTTGCTCTTGAAGAAGGTCTGAGCCAGTGTGAGCAGTGGAGAAGTGGAGAGGCCCCTGCCCTCCCTGCACCCACACTCCGTGAGCCTGGCTCATATCCAAGCTCTGTCTGTGAGTTAGGAGTCCTTTGACAAGTCACTTAGAATCACTGAGACTCAAGTTTCCTATTTATGACACAAACAAAAAATGCGTACCTCTCATGGCTGCTGCAGGGCTAAATCAAATGCCGTGATGCTCAGAAAGCTGAGCCCTTCATCCATGTGAGAGCAGAGGCGAGTTAGAGACACAATCCAGCAGCAGTGATTGCAAGCCGACCCCCCAAATGGGACCTTTCAAAAACTGTGAAGGGGATTCAAGTACCTAACACACCACACCGTTTATTTAAATTCCTTTTCTTCTTTTATCTACTTTTCTTATATCCCCAGCTTCCCCGAAGTATCTTGCTCAGCTATTCCTTAAAGTTTCTTTCTACGTCCAGCTCACAGCCACGTTTTCCCTCCCTGTCCTTCTAACCTCCAATCCCGCCCCTTTCTATATTTTTATTGTCTAGGTGGATTCTACCTCTTTTCCAATAGGAAAGAATTATTCTTTAGGGGTGTGTATGTGTGTGTGCGCACGCACTTGCGCGTGTGTGTTGTCTGCATGTTTGTGTGGGCGTTCGACTGTCAATTATAAGATTCTCTTTCGTGGGCTGGAGGAAAATGTAATTATTTTTATATGACATATGTAAAAACCCTTTCAAATGTCATACGATATTTCTTGGCAGGGGAGCCAAGCCTGTGTTATATATATGGCGGAGATGGGATATGTGAGCCTTTTGAGAAGGAAGCCAGCCTTGTAGACTGTGGTCTCTATACTCCTGATGGCTACCTGGATCAGTGGGCCACCCACGCTTCCTCCTCCCATGAAGACAAAGACAAGTGTCCCATTTCCTTGGTAACAGGAGAACCTCATTCCATGGTAAGTTAGGCCAGAATAGAGTCAAGTCTGAGCGAAATTGTGAAGTGACAACCCCCAGATGCTTAATGGGAGTTTACATTTTTCTCCTGACTTTAACATCAAATTTAGTCCTTGCCGAACTCAGAATAAGATAATGTTAAGAGCAAAGCTTCTAGACTAGCAATTAATTCTCATCCTCTACCCTCTGCCAACGTAACTCACCGGTTTTCATCTAGGGCTCTTTGGCTATGCAGTAGCTGACTTCAAGGTATATAAAGGCATCTGAAAATTACACGTATCAGAAATTACACTTTGGATTTGTATTTGAGATAATTTATTCTAGAAGAAGCAGCGGCAACAGTAAAGAGTCAGAATGCCTGGGTTATAGACTACTGGATTCACCAATATTACTATTATTATCACTGAGTGAGGTGTGACAAGTCACTTTCCCTCTGTGGGTCCCCATTTTCTCATATGTAAAATGGGCATAGTAATGCCTTTTATGTGAAACTCAATGGTTTACTACACAGGGCAAATGAAATTTAAAATGTAAGAAGATTGAAGCATCATTTGATTTAAAGAATTCTGATTGCCGAAACAATTCTAGAGTCAGCACTAAAAACAAACCCTTAGGTACACAATTTTCCTAGAATATCTGTCTGAATAAATAAGAGGTCCCCTGAGGACTGACATCTATGAATTATAGTTGAATCCTGAAAAGCAGATGGCTTTGGCTGTGGGGTGCTCTTCCAGCTACGGCTATTGCCCAATAAACGCTGCCATTCATCATAACAATAGGCAATGCAGTCCTTTCAGCAGAAGTGAGACTTGGCTGTCTAGGTATTCTGTCCCTGGATTTTAGCCTCGAGGACACATTCCAGGGCTGAGGGACTGGCCCGGGCTGGTGCCACGGTCCAGGAACTCATCAAGGGCCGAGGTGTCTTCCAGATTCCAGCTCTTCGCATCCCTGGCTTGTGACTTTCTCCCTCCTGCTTGTGGGCGTGACGGCTGCTCCTTTGGACATGGGGGGAGGTCAAAGGGGACTAGGGGTGTGCGACCTGAGTCTCCCTCTTTTTATGGGGGAAAATGGCTTCTTTTCTGGAGGTCAGCACCGTAGACTTCCACCCACAGCTCATTGGTCAGATCCAGGTGACTTTATTGCCCTCAATTGTAAGGGACCCTAAAGAGATGAGCATTTCTATCCGGACACGCTATCTCTGTGAACAAAGCTGGAGTTTGTTAATAAGGAAGTAATGGGAAAATGGGCATGGGTAGGCAACTAGCCATGTCTGCGACACTCCTTCGGCCTAATTCTGGCATTTTTCACAAGGGTTCTGGTGCCCAATGGCAGGGAGCCAGGAAAGCTGGGCGATCCTGGTTTAGCGACGGCTCTCCAGAGTGGTTCTTAGTCTCGCCTGTCTGTCTTCCTGCAGTGAGGTGCGAGAATTTCCTCGAGTTTTGCTTCCCTGGCTCCTTTACCCATCAACGCTCAGTGGTCCGCTGACTCAGTAGCCTCCCTCCTGGGGCCAGCGGACCCGCGAGGCAAGGCTCTGGCCACCGTCCTGGGCAGACTTCTGTGGCATCCTAGGGGGAATTGCCTGAACTGTGCCAGGACTAGTCTTTGGGCAAGATCCCTTGGTCGCCTGCGGGCTGAGCTCCACCATGTGTGGTTTTCTACCCAGGCCGTTATACCTGGAGGCTGACAGAGCATGGAGACCTACATGGCAGATGATGTAATCACTGGGGGCTCAGAAAGAGAGGGAAACTTTGGTCTTGAGCTGCAGACTTTTGTTTCCGGTCCTTATCTCTCACCCACCACATTTAATTTTTAGTTGAAATTGCATTTCAGATTTGCACATCCTACCATCCAGACTTACGAGAGCAGCATCCCCTCGCTGGCTGGTTTCCCTGTGTCACCAGTGGACCTGGACCTCGGGATGAAGGGAGTGAGCAGCGAGAAGGTAGCCTGGAGAAAGACGATGAGGTTTGGCTCAAAGTAAGTGGCCCGAATGGCTTTTGGAAAGGCTGCGGATAGCTGGTGCAGGTGTCTGTGTACGTGTGTATGTGCGTGTGTGTGTGTGCATGAATGTGTGTGTGCGTGTGAGCTCACAAACCATGCACTGGGCCGGCTTGTCGGGGAACTTCCTTTTGTTATCTTGAAGTTTTTACATTTTGAATTTCTCTTCACCTCTTTTTGAAATTTGTACTTCTTTGTGAGTAATCAGTGTATCAAAGTGTAACACTCAGGACAGTGCCGACGCCAGAAACGCACAGGTGAACGAATTTTTGCAAAGGGGAACGTTCTCTAACCACCGCCCAGGTCGAGAAATAGGGCATCGGCCCCGCAAAGGTGCTTGTTCTTCTCAGTTGTTCCCCCACAGAGGTGTTTACTATTTTCCTTTCTAGCTCCATAGATGACTTTCGTCTGGTTGTGAACTCTGTGAAAAAGTTCACAGCTTGTACTGTTTGTGTCGGATCTTTTCTCACTCAGCGTTCCTACTGCTCTGCCGGGCAGAAATGCTCATTTTCGTTGCCACATGACATCCCCTACGTGGTACACCACAATTTACGTATCCATATAGATGAACACGTGGATTATGTCCAGCTTTTTTTTTTTTTTATGTTATCATATTCCAAGTTGTCCTGCTGTAAACATTTCTGCACCTTTCTTTTGGTGAATGTGTAGAAACGGTTGGGTTTATTTGGAGCTACTAGATCATATGTAGGCAGATGACCAGCTTTGGTAGATGATTCTAAATAATTATCCACAATAACTGCATTATTTTATACTCCAGTCAGAGGCTTATGAACATTCCAGTTTCTTCATATTTTCACCAGGACTTGGTATTTTATGTCTTAATTTTAGCCATTCTGTCGGGTACATGAAGGTATCCCCCTGTGGTTTCAATTTGCATTTACACGTTGACTAATAAGATGGAGAGACACTGGCCATTGATATACCTCCCTTTATTTTTCCTGAAAAGCATATTTAAATCTTTTGTCTTATTTTCTATTGGGTTATCTGTCATTTTCTTTTTAATTTGTATAATTTCTTTCTGATTTTTTTTAATGTAAATCTTTTTTTACTTCTGTATTTTTTCGTATTTTCCAATACTCTGGCTTACTTTTTTTGTTATTCTGAATGGTATCTTTAGCTGAACAGAAGTTCTAAATTCTACTGAAGTTCAATTTATCCTTCTTTTCTCTGTAGTTAGAGCTTTTTGTAGATTGTATTAAGAAATTTTCACCTACCACAGTATATACTTTCCTGTGTTATCTTCTCAGAATTTTATTGTTTTATCTTTCACATGTAGATCTACAGTCCATCAGAAATTTTTGTGTATTGTGTGAGGTAGGGATCAAGGACATTTCTCCTATGGATATATCATAGATCTAGAAGCACTTTTAGTCAAGTTAAATTTTTTTCTCCCACAGTGCTTTGCTTGTCACTTTTGTCATAATTCATCTGGAAATCTTTATGTGAAGGTCTGTTTATTGATTCTATATTTTGTACTATTGGTCTGTATATTCTTGCATCGGTATTAAACTCTCACTGTACATTTTTGATAAGTCTTAAAATATGATAATGTAAGTCTAAAACTTTGGTTCCTTTTTTTCAAAATGTGTTGGCTGTTCTTGGTCCTTTGAATTTCCACATAAATTTTAGAATCAGCTTCAATTTCCACACTTGGAAGTAAAGAATCGGATGCAATTTTGTTTGGGATTTCATTGAATCTATAAGTCAATTTGAGGAGAGATTACTCTTTAACATACTAGTCTTCTAATATATTCTTCAGTTACTTTAAATCTTCTTTCATTTCTCTTAATGTTTTATAAGTTTCTGACAAAAGGGGGTTGAATTTTATCAAACGCTTTTCTGCATCTGAGATGTTCATTTTATTTTCCTCTTTGTTCTGACAATGTCTTGACTTACTTTGATAAACTTTGAAATATGAACCACCCTTATATATCTGAAAAAAATTACAACTCGAAGGTATTGAATAATCCTTTGTCAATAATTTTGGAATCTTTTAAAGAATATTTTAAGTGTTTTTTTTTATCTGTGTTTATTAGAGCTTAGCTCCTAATTTTATTATATTTTACTGTCTTGTCAGGTTTTTTGATGAAGGTTAGATTTGACTCCTGAAATAAGTTTATTTTTTTCTCCAGTTCTCTGGAATATTTTATTTAAGGTTGGTATTAATTTTGGAGGTATGCATCAGTGAAGCTATTTCAGCCTGGAGTTTTCTTTGAGGAAAAAATGTAAATTATGTGTTAAAATTTTAAAACAAATATGGAAGAATTTGGGTTTTCTCTTTTTTCTTAGGTCAATTTTGGTAAGTTGCATTTTTCAAGTAATTTGTTCATTTTATTTCTAAAGTTTTGACTTTATTGGCATTGTTTTTTATAATGTTCTCTTATTTTCTTTGCAATGTTTCCATGCTCTCTAGGACTTTTTTCCACTCATGCTGTCGTTAATTTGGGGCTTCTTTTATTTATTTATTTATTCGCTCAGGCTTGCTAAATGTTTATTGATTTTATGAATCTTTTGTGAATCTTTTTTTATAAAATCAACTAAATAAATACATATATGCATATATGTGCACCCATATGTGTATATATCTGTATATTTATATAAAAGGGATATTTATGTGCAAACATAAAAGGAAGAAAATAAGAACATACATATGTGCTCTTTTATTCATTATTCATTTCCTTTATGTCTGTATTTAATTTGCTGTTTTTCTAGTAACTTGAGATGATGCTTGGATAATTTTTAGCTTCACTTCTCTTTTTATATATGCATTAAGGCCCTCAGTTTACTTCTAAGTGTGACTTTAGCAACACCCTACAAATTTCACATGTCTCATATTTGTTATCATTTAGTTCAAACATATCAGTTGGTTTTCATTTGATTTCTCTTTTTGACCCCTGAGTCATATATAACTGTTTTTGCTGTTTAATTTCCAAACATTTGTGGATTTTCTGGATACTTTTTTTTTTTTTTACATAACTAGAGTCTTCTGTGGTCAAAGGATATATTCTGTTTAGTTTCAGTCCTTTGTAATTTATTGAGACTTGAATTATGGACCAGGAGATAGTCGATAATGGCAAATATTACATGTACTTTGAAAAGAATATGTAGTCTGAAGTTATTGCATACAGCATTCTACATATTTATGTAGATCAAATTCATCTATCGTGTTGTTAAAATTTTCTGTATATCAAGTATATATTGTATATAATACATATTTTGCCCGATATTTTGTGTACTGTTTTCCATCAGCTACTGAGAAATACTGAGTTGTTAGATTCTCCCACCATAATCTTAGATTTGTCTGTTTCTCCTTTTTTTTGGTCACATTTTTGATTTATACATGTTGAAGATGTATTGTTAAGTAAGCAGACAATTCTCACTTTGTATGGTGGTGTGGAAACCCAAAATGACCATGTAAGCTAAAACTATGCAAAACAAACTTAAGAATCAGTGGGAAGAATAACAATTGTTATGACTTCTGAAAGCTTTTGTCACAGTATTAAAAACTCTCACATTCAGCAACACATGTGAAGGGAAATTGTAAAAAGTAGTAAAACTGATATTTATTTAGTTCACTATAATATAAAACATTAGAAACAGAGAATTCAAGTGTTTTATTTTAGTGTAAAAAAAAAAAGTTACCAAAGAATAGTTGGAACAGTGCTTGCCTTTTTCTTTTTTTTTTCATTACATGATTTACATTGCAAAACAGTTTTTCTATGCCTTCAGGAATTGTCACATTTCCATTTGGATCAGCTTCCAGTATTTTATCCTTTGCACTTTCAATGTTATAAAATATTTCTGCGAGTTCTTTTAACATGACTTTTTTCTTGGACTTACGTCCTCTGGGCAATCTTCATCTTTTTTGTCACAATCACTTTTGTCAATTATGTTAATAATTTCACTTGCACTAAGTTCCTCTGGCTGCATATCTAGAGTCTTCAAATGGCAGCAGCCTCAGCATTCACAGTCAGCCATTTCTTCTCTAACTCTACTGACCTTTAACTCAGATTTCACCTCCACCACTATCATTTTTTGTTCCTTTTCAAATTCTCCCTTTTGAGTATCTTTTTGTCAAATGCTATGTGGGTTTATCACTGAGAGATATGAAAGCAACACAACTACATACTTTTCTGTCTCTGCGTGAACTGAAGAATAGAGACACAGTGACCAATCAATGACACACTTGGAAAGAAATGATGTGATTGGTCACTGATCATGATTCACGTTTGTTATTGACATGGCGATTTGTGGATTACAGGACTAATAGTGAAGTTTGTATTTTCTGCAGTGATAATTATATTGTGCCAACTGAAATTTGAATAAGTGTAGAATTTCTAAATCTTCCTGGTGGATTATCTCTTTTAACATTAAAAAATGTCTTTCTTGATCTCTAAGAATACTTCTTGCTTATCTGTAAACTTTGTCTGATATTAGTGTAGCTATACCTGTTTCTGTTTGCATATTGTGTCTTATTCCATTCCATTACTTTTGATCGTTTCATGTAAATATATTTAATAATATTTAGTATATATATTCAATCTAAAATTGTCTAATTTCCAATTGGAGTATTTAGCCCAATTACATTAACGTAATTAATGATGTTTAATTTTAAACTACCAACATATTTTTGTCATGTACTTGTTTCATATATTCTTTGTTTTTTTTCTACTTCTTATTTAGATTAAACAATTAGTTTTATTTATTTCCTATTCTTTTAGTTTATTATTTATACTTTTTTTCCTCTAAGTTGTTATCTTAGAGATTATAGCATGCATCCTTAACTGGTTAGAGTCTGTTAAGAGTAAGTATTCTCACAGTTTTATAATAAATGAATACTTTAGAGAGTTTTACCTCCATTTACTGCTTCTTGGCTTTTTAAAGTTCATGTAATTTAAAATTACTTAGTATTTACCCATTCCAGGAATGTAGAAATCCTTTCTACATTTCCATGTTTCTTTTAAATAAAAGTCATTTATTTCTTTTAATATGAGTCTGCTGGCAATGAATTCTTTTAGTTTTTGTATAGCCAAAAATATCTTTATTAGACATTCATCTCGAAGGGTGTCTTTGCTTGGTGAGAATTCTAGGTAGCCAGTTGTTTTCTTTCATCCATTTAATGATGTTATTCCTTTGTCTTCTCAGTTTCATACTTTGGAGAGTGAGCTATACATCTGATATGTATCACTTGGAAGGAAATGCCTTTTATTCTCTGGTATTTTTTATATATTCTCTTTCTCTTTTGTCTTCAGTAGTTAGGAACAACTGTGATGTTTCTAATCCTGTTTTTCTTTGCACATATCTGGCTCACGTTTGTCTTACATCTGTGGCTTAATGTCTTTACTCGCCATTTACACTTCCTTTTTTTTTCTTGGACACTATATGTGCATACATTAGACTTTTTTGTTGTTTATTTATTGTCTCTTTTCTCTTTCTTCTATTTTTAGTTCCCTTTATTCTCCATGCTTCAGTCTGATTATTCTATACTGAGATATTTTCTGCTTTACTAATCCCAACTTTTACTCCATGTATTTGGCTGTTAAACTGTTTATTAAATTATTAATTTCAGTTGTCGTATTTTTAATTCTAGATTACCTAGTTAATTTAAGTAGATTATAATTTTCTTTGAAATTCTTTATTTTATAGTCTATTTTAAAAACTATGCAAAATACAATTATATTAAAGTCTGTGTTTGATAAAACTGACAGCCTCGTGACCTAAGGTCTATTTATATTGACTAGTTTTTCTTTTTACTTTTATTCACTTGAGTACCCTATCATGCTGAATAATGTTTTGACTGAATATCAGACAATGAATAAATTGTAGAGGCTCTGGTTAATGATATCTTCCTTTTAAGATGATTTAGTTCCTTTTTAAATGTAGTAAGATTTAGGAGAGCACCTTAATCCAATCAGTAATTAAGATGACTGAGGCTTGTGTTTCTATATTGGTAACACTGATATGTTTCATCTTTCCTTTCTCTTAAGGCCTAATTTTTCAGTGGTCTCAACTAAAAGCTTACATTAGGCTCCTCGCTTTGATAGTACATGAAGTATAAGTTCTTCATTCTCAGTAGTATGTGTCTCTAAAAGCTCTGCTTAGGTTTTTGGCCTGTCACCTACGAATTTCTGCCTAGCTTCTTATACTCTTATTCTACATAGCTTAGGGATGGAAAAACACCTCTGGCAAAAAATGACACAGAACGTTTGTTTCCCCTCAGTGTGGTGTCTTTCTGTTTGAGTCTCATCCATCCTTATCGCCCTGGTTGCTCTCAAAACTTTCAAACATTTTTAATTGGTTTTATTTGATAAATTTTCTTGTTATTATCAGGAGTGTTCGTTCTACTATAAGCTGCTTCATCTAGCTGGAAGCATAAATGTCCAACTGGAATTCTTTTAAGGTATATCAGTTTGCTACCATATATATTTTATTTTAGTACCCTGTTCTTACTGTAAGTGATCTAGAAGTAAAGACCTTGTATAAAAAAACAAATCACTGACATTTGTCATTGAACATCAATGTACAGCACCTATTAAGAAAGTTTATTTTTCATAAATACACATAATACCAAATAAATTAGGAAATGAAATTAAAAAGTAAACTGGTTAGGTTTTTTCAAAGTTTTCTGAGAACTACATGGTTTCTGACTTTATGATTCCGTTTAGTATACTTTAATCTTGATTCGATACACAAATATGATTCGTATGCAATGGATCAGAGACAAACTTATTGCACAAGTGAGAAACAGTTGTACTGGAAAACATTAGCTTTGAAAATATCTTTCCAAAATTTTTTTTTTTCCTTGAAGTGTTACTTGCTCAAATAAATTCTAATCACTTCAATCCACATTTACTGAGGCAACTTATATCTCATAATTTTTTTCTTCTATTCTTGGCCCAATAGACCAACATATAAGAACTTTCCTTTATATAGCACAAAATGTATGTAAAATATTTTTGTTATTTATAATAATAAGCACATTTTAAAATCATTTATAGCTTATATTATAAAGTACATTCTCATGCACTCTAATTTGATTTCCACAATTGCCCTGTGAATTTGGCAAACTACGTGTTTTCCTATTTTATAGATGTGTACAATATTAAAGACTCAAAGTGCCTTTTCTACATTACTTGGGAGTAGACTGGTCAACCTGAAAACCAGCCTGAAGGTCAGGCCTGTTGACTCTATTTCCATGTTTATTTCTCTACGTTGCTCCATTTAGTTAGCATTTATTATGCACTTGGGATAGGCCAAGCCCAGAACTAAACACTGGGCTGAACAGGAGAGCCTGATGTGAGCAAGAAAACAGATAAAATCATATGTGGAATTGGAAGGAGAGGCTTCCTCGCTTCTTTTGTTGGATTTTCTAAATGCTTCAAAGACGACGTATCCATGGATCTGGGCCATAGGATTTATTAAGCGCATGTTGTAAACTCTGGGTGCCATTGGAGGCTAGAGAAAGGAACAGAAGGCACGATCCCTCTCAGAAGGTGCTTTGAATCCAAGCAATACAGAGAACAAATGAAGCAATTTGAGAAGCTGACAGCAAATAAGCACTTGCTTGGTTTCACAGGGAGCCCATCAACATAGGCAAAACCATACACTTATGTTTATTTTCATTACTGTTCTGAAATGTTTACAATTTGGAACGGTCTCACTCAGACTAGACTGTTTAGCAACCCTAACAGAAACCATCGCATGCTTATAGTATTTT
>PVKZ01006926.1:0-28603 GCA_004027375.1 Macroglossus sobrinus | reverse complement strand
CACACGGCGGACCCCCACGGGCAGGCTTCCCGCTGCACGAGGGGACGACAGTTGTGGGGACAGTTCCAGGGAATCCGTGGCTCATGTCACCCGGAGGGGTCCCTCTTCCCCTAACCCCCGCATACCGCCCGCCCCGCGGCGTCCGGCCCTGGACCGACAGCGGGCCACACGCCACACGCCACACACTCCCGGGAACCTGCCCCGGGCTCCTTGTGGCAGCGTTCACTTCAGACGCGCTCACGGGACATGCCTGCGGCACAGCTGCCCTAAGAGCTGGCACGTCACCGTAAAACGACACCCGCAGACACCCCTGTGGTTTCCGAGTTCCGTCCACACGGCCAAAGCCCCACCTTGGGGCCACATGGGGACCTGCCGGCCTGCACCCCGCACCTGGCCCACGGATCCCACATCCAGAGCACGGCTGGACGGCTCTCCCGCCCCAGCCGAGGACGTCCCAAGCCACCGCCTGGAGCACCGGTTCGCACTGGCGCCAGTTCTTCAGCGTGGCCGCTGGCATGGAATCTAAGGCGTCTTTTGGAACATTCCGGAGTCCTGGGTTCTTGGGAAGGTGGCTTTTATTGAAGATGTCTCTTGTTTTTCACTCTACACCGCCGATGACTTTACGAGAACAATAATGGGAAGCAGGGACGTCCCTAACATCTCCCCCTCGCTCCTCTGCCACCCGGGTGCCTCCATCCTGTGCCCTTAAACACTGTTTTCGGTAAGGTTAAGGCTGCCCGCTCAGCACCACGCATCCTCCCAACGCCTTTTTTTGGGCGCGTGTGTGCATGGGCACATGCGTGTGTGATGCTTTTTACCCCCTCCAGGAGGAAGCAATGCCCCATGTCCTGTCCCTTTCTCGGCGCTGCCTGTGCCGTGAGCCCCTGAGAGCCTTGTGCGCCCTCTGCTCCACAGGCCGCAGGCCTGGTCTGTGACCAGCACGGAGGAGGACGAAGCCCACGCAGGTTTCCTTGCACGCTCCCTGCCTGGTCCCCTCCCGTCCCAGAGCAGCCTGACTCCTCCCCGTGAGCCGGGGCGTCTCCTCCTCCTGCAACCCGCAGCGTGTGGGGACGCGTCACCTTGATCGCCCTTCTCGGAGCAGATATTTTCAGCAGCATCGCGTTGCCGCTCGCCGAGCCTCATCTAGGCGGTGATGCCGAGGCTGGCGTGGCACCTCCATTTTTCTTAGCGGCGCTAAGCAATCATCATTTATCTCGAGAAGTGGCGTCTTCCTCCAAACACGTTCCTGAGGAGCTTGGCTGTCTGCTCCAGTGAGAGTCAGCATCTTCAAGAAAGCATCTCCGCCTACTTCTCGACATCCTCAAGCTAATAGGAAAAAGAGAGGGGTGCTGGCTTCTGCGGGATCAGAGGTCTGGGGACGTGGACATTGATATGCATGAGGCGAAATACACCCGAAAACGGAGGCGCACAATTTCATTCCGCCCTGAAACAGGGTGACAGCCTCGGGTCCTGGACCGAGTGGACGGGGGAATTCTCATCGCACCCTCAGAGATCAAGAACGGGTCGCGTTTCTGCGCAAAACAGACGGATTTCTCACGACTCAGAAGGAAATTAGAATTTTTCATTCAGAACGCCAACATCTCGCTGAGCCCTGTTTTCATCAGCGCGGGGCAGGAGGACGTAGTCGAGCCGTGTGCTTTGGGGGACGTCGGGGCTCCTCAGGGGGAGGACAGTGATGGCTTCGGCCGTAGTTCTCGAATGTGTCATCAATAACTCTAGTCCCACCAGCGAAACCGTGGCGTGGAATCCAGCCGGCCGCCTGGGACCTCGGCGCCCAGCACTCTTCCCTGGAGTGCCCGGCCGGCTCGAGCCGGTGGCCACGGCGTCAATGTGCAGATGTCAGGCGTTGGCTTCCCGGCTCCGGCCAGCCGGCGCCTGCTCTAAGAAGAAGGGGACAGAGTTGCGCCCATGACCGACACGCACAGTGCAGGAGAAGGCGGGGTCTCCTCAGCCCCCGGGGGTCTGCGTGTCGCCACTGCCGGGGGGAGTCTCGTCATCCGCAGGTGCCACTGGCCATGCCGAGCCACTGCCCATGTGCGAGGCCATCAGAGGTCATCAAGGGGACCGTGAGCATGTCCAGAAAAATGTGCCAGAATGTCATCATCTCCCACTGACTCTACAGTCACCCTTTGGGGACACGAGGTGACATCGCTCACCTGTGATGAGCACACACCATGACCCCGGAACAGTGGTAGACAGCGGCCTCCCTAGAAATGCTGATTGAGTCACGGACGCTTCTCATTCAAGGTGAAATCAGCGAAGACTGTGTGTGTGTGTGTGTGTGTGTGTGTGTGTGTGTGTGTGTCTGTGTGTGTGTGTCGCACACACTTATCATCATGTCCACTTCTCGCAGTTTTTCACAAATTGCCCTAAATAGGAGGAAGGGTCAACTCCACCCCGTTCTTATTGGGGAAAAGTCCCAAATAATTCTAATAAAGTCTTCTGGCTTAGACCTGAGTGTCTTTTGTAGATATAACATTTATTTTATAATTCTAAGCACAAGACCTGACTTCTTAAAAAAATGGCAGGGTCCAACTAAAGAGACCTTCCTTCCGGTATGTCATGGGTTGAATTGGGTCCCCATGACCCGCGGCTGTCACCTTATTTGGGAATGGGGCCTTTGCAGGTAACCAGGTGAGAAGGTGAGGTCATCACGGTGGCCCTAACCCAGGGTCACTGTGTCCTTACGAAAAGGGGGACCTCGGACGCAGAGACAGACGCACACAGAGGGAAGACGACGTGGAAAGGCAGGACGGTGGCCGTCCACGGGCCCAGGGACCGTGAGGCCGCAAGAAGCCAGGACAGAGGCCTGGGGCAGACCGCCCCTCCCGGCCTCAGAACGAGCCAGCAGGATAAGCCAGAAAGCTGGGGCGATTGGAAGAATTAAATTATTTGTGGGACGTGGCCGAGAATACTTGCTGCTTCTCTTATCTTTTATTTATTATCATTAATGTGTCTAACTCAGGCGTCTGTGCGGTGCATGGGACAGAAAGCTGAGAACATCATGAATATGTTTTATTAAAAAGTTCAGATGAAGTGGAAACTATCAAAAGGTTAATTAATCACACTAGGATCCAGTTACATAAAAGCACACAGACAGATGCTGTAAATTCAGTGTGGAAACAACTAGCCAAATATCTCGTTACGACCCCAATTCCTTCCCATGGTCCTTTGAGGTGACAAATTGCAATATTTCTTACATGTTACGTTCAACCCGGAAGATGTCGTAAGCCAAAAAAAATCAGCTCGCCCGGGATCCCTTCGACGTACCCTAACGCACGGACGCCGTAATCTCCATCAATCTGACGACGCGGGAAGCGTGGGCGACGAGCGTCACGCCGTGGAGTAACATTTCTCACCGTCGTGTCCGAGGCTGGAGGGTCACAGATCCGTCCCATGGAGTTTTATCAGTTACTTGAGAAGTTTTCATTTTTCTTCCGCTGCCATTTGGCTGCCATTTGGCTGAACGTCTGAGAAACGTTACTCGTGTTGTATGAAAACCTCCCTTTGGCCGTGACGATTTCCGAGCCTGCCACGTCTAAGGGATGAGATTTGTTTCTGCAGCGACCGTTTCTCCCACTGAGGCCCGTGGAACCCCCACGGGGCGCTCCAATATACCTGGGGGATTTTTCCTTGGCTCTTTTTCTTCTAGAAACTTAATTGGATTCTGAAGCCACAACTTAAGGAAGTAATATACTTCGAATCGACAGGCCCCTCATGCGACTGAGACCCTATTTATCTCTTTTTTTTTTAAAGGGAAGAGCATTTACACACACACAAAAGCTTGTATTGGTTATTTAGTTATTCAGTTTTTTCTAAATGACCAAACAGGACACGTTTGTCCTGGGTTCTGTGGTGGGCAGACGCCAACGTGACCTACGGTCCCCCACACTGGGTTCACGCTGCCCCCCGATGTTGAGGGTAGGGGGGGCCTGTGACTTGCTTCTAACCAGTCGAGTCTGGCACCGCGGTGGAATGCGTGAGGTGACAAGCGCGTGATGGTGCTGCATACGAGGGTGACATCTGCCTCGCTGGACGGTCACCCCCCAGCTGGCTCTGGGAGCTGGCCATGGCGAGGGTCACAGGCCAACAAGACCCTGGAGGTGGCCTGCTCTGAGCCCAGGACCTCCTGGGACTTTCAATCCGCGTGTCCCCCGATCCCCAGCGTTCCAGGAACCGCCCCTTCTTGGGGCACATGCTGGAGGACGCGTGCCAGCTGCTCTGACACTCAGGTTCTCGGCCACGGAACGTGGGCCGATGTGGGCGGTGCCTGCGTGAGGCTCGCCCACCGGCGGCCTGGGCTTGGCTCCTCCCCACTAGCTGCGCCTTCCTCCCCCGCGCCCAGCCTTGGAGCAGCCCGGGCACCTGCCTCCCCCCAAAGACCACGTCTGCTCGGCTCGCGAGGGCCCCCTCTCCCGACCGCGACGCGGTGAGAAGTCACCCTCTGCTGTCGTGAGCGACTCAAACCTCAGCAACCTGTCACTTTGGCCCAGCCCTCGGGACCCGTTCAGTGTCTGCCACTCAAGCCTGAGTCAGTGGGTGGGTCAGCCCCTGGTGTCGGCTCTGGGGCCAAGCCCTGAGACCCTGCCCAGGGTCCACAGGGCTGGGGACGCAGGACGCGTAAGGGTCAGCTCTGCCCTCCCAAGGGCCTCCAGGGAGAGGGCGCTGTGACTTGGGGTGTCGTTTCCCCCCACGCGACCCCTGCATGAGGTCGTCTTTGCGTCCCCCCATAACTTCTCTGAGTATCTAGTGTCCCGAAGACGCACTCGGACAAGGGACAGACCCCGGGTGGCGAGGAAACCCAGCGGTCATCCCTGACGGTCTTGGCCCCGGCGTCCCCGACGGGGTGGGTCCCCTTCCCACCTTCATCAGATAAAGCGACAACCTCGCCCTCGCGAGCCACCGAGACTTGGGGTGCCTGTCACTGCGCCCCGTCCTGGCCCGGCTCCCACTCCCGGGGACCACGGACCCCAGCTCCAGACCACCCAGCCTTAGGCAAGGCGGGTCCTTCCCTCTTGCCAGGCCGTTCGCACATGCGCGGACGAGGTGCACACCAACTATGTACTCCGAGGTCTCTCCTGCCTGCTAAAGCCATCTCCTTGTCCCCAGATTCACACTGTACCAGGCACGTGCTGACCCATCTCGTGCTCCAACAGCGCCCGCCCCCGGGCACGGCAGAGGCCACCTGTTAGAACACGGCCGGATGGGCCACGTCGCTTGCTCCCTGGCAGACGCTCGGGGCCACGCTGGCTCCAGAACGCCGTGCCCAGGTGTCTGTGACTCGGGCTGCAGGCCTCCCGTGCTCCTGCCTATGCCCCGAGCACGGCGGAGGGGGGGGATAGGGGGAGGCCTAGGGGAGGCGGAGGGGCGGGGGCGGCGAGGGCGCGGGCTCGACCACGCTCGGCGTCCTCCCGGACCGTGGCACGTCCCCCGGGCCGGCCGCAACTGCGCCCGAGCTGCGTGGGTCATGCCACAGCGCCAGGCACCTGCGCCGCGGGAGGTGGGCTGCGGCGTGACGCGACCCTCTGTGACAGGGACACCGAGGAGGAAGGCGCGTTTTGCACACGGAGGGCTGTGTGCATGGTGAGGGTTCTGGGCGGCTGTGAGCACCGGGGAAAGGTGCCAGGGAGCCTGCGGGCTCCGCCCTCGGGAAACCGGAGCCCTCGGTGCCAAAGCCACGTCTCCACGGACCTGCACGGACACACGCGCGGCCTCTGGACCGTGAGAGACCCTGCCCTGTGCCTGGCACAGTCCACCGGGGTCTGGGCTCCCTCAGCCACCCGCGCAGCCCGGTCAGCTCGGGCTGGAGTCAAGCGTCCTGTGACCGCCTGCGTGGCGAGCTCCCAAGCCCAGTCCAGCCCCACAGGACCGCCTCCCCACATCCCCGGTTCCAGCCCAGGCCCCCGCGACGCCCAGGTGACAGCCGCGAATCAGACAGCCGGCCCCAGGTACCGCGTCCCCAGCCGGTCCTGACCCGCCCCCCAGGGTGTCGCGTCTGGGGAGCGCTCTCTCAGCTAACGCTTTGCTAAGAGCACAGGCCAGGGTGACATTTGTGTCATCCTAACAGCTGGCACCACGGGGACGAGGCACTCGCCGGCAGTGGTGAAACCCCAGGGCGCAGGTGCGGGGGCCGTGAGGCGTCTGGGTGCGAGAGAGGGCAGAGTGGGGGGCAGGCGGCTGCAGACGAGGACACGGGGTGCAGGGCCCTCCCGCAGCAGCTCAGGGCCAGCGGGAGGGGGGGCTGAAGCCCGAGCCCCAGCCCTGGCGACGTCCCATGGGGTTCAGGCTCCCCGGGGTGTGGAATGGGGGTGCGTTGGGCTGTGCCGCTGGGACCCCAAAGACGAGCGAGTCCCCCGCTGTTTCTAGGTTCTGGTTATTCGTGCTGGAAGATACTGAATCACCTCTGTTATTTCAGCCGGTAGAAAGGGGGTCCGGTCCCCGCCTGCCATGGGGGGCGCCCGGCGCACGCATTCCCGTGCGTGGCAGGTGCGCGCGGGTTGGCGGGAGGTCGGCGCACTGTCAGCCCCCGGGAGTGCGAGCAGTGTCCCCTCACCACGCGAGGGCTTTCGTGCTCAGAGCTGCCTCAGTTCCCCACCCGCACGGAACCTCAGGGCCTGAGGAAAAAACCCAAAGACGGGGGTGCCCGAGTCACCCTTTTTTTTCTTTTTTTTTTTTTTTGCAGGAGGGCGGGTGGGAGAGGGCAGGAACTTTAAAAGAAAAAAGTCATCATCATCATCACAAATGTCGACAGCAAATACGTTAGTCCCAGTTGAAGGACGGTCCCACGGGGCCTGGCAGCCGCCCAGACTGGCCTTTTTCACTTGCTTTTCCGGCTCGCTGCTACCAGAACCGGCACCGGCCTGAGAACGGGTGTCTGCGGCCACCCCTCCTACCTGCGGATCCACAGGTGGGTTCGCTGCGTGTGCTCAGAGACCCCGAGGGGCGTCGAGAGGGGCTCACTAGAGAGAAACCTCGCCTGATGGCTGACGGGCGCGTAACACTTAACATCGAACCCATTTCATCAATTTCTTTTTTTAGGGGGAAAAAAAAAAACACCAAGACAAGCCAGTGTCATCCTTCTGAGACAAGCAGAGCTGCCAAAGCATTTCAGGGGCCCTCTGAGGGGCTCTCCCGGGGAGCCTGGGGTCCAGGAGGACCCCCAGAAGGATGATGAGGATGGCCGGCAGCCCCCGGGGGCATCCCAACCAGACTCCACCTCCGCTTCACGACCACTGCCGCGAGCTCTGATTCGCCATCGTCCCAACGTGCCTGTGGCCGGTCACAAATACGTGGTGACGTTCGTCTCCTGCCACCTACAGAAAATCAGTCCCGCTGACCACCAGACTCGCCAGCGTCTGCCCTCTCCCCAGGGTCCAGCTCTCACGAGGCACCCTCCTCGCCCGCGTGTGACGACCCGGACGCACCCCTGACCCCCGCGCTGACAGCGGGGCCTGGTTCGCAGCGTCCCCAGCAAGCGCCAGGCGACGAGCTAGGTCGCACCTCACCCGGAGGCACAGGGGCCCGCGGCCCTAGGTTTATCCGACCCCCAGGGCCTCTCTGACCAACGCCGCAGCACCCGCTGACCCGGGCCACGCACGCGTCATCAGCGTCACCAGCACGACCAGGCAATGCTTCCATCCCGTTTCCCATCCGCCTTGTGCCCATAACCAGGGCCAGCGAGCACCGTGGAGACCGCGGCCCGCTGGCGGTGGACGACCCCGAAGAGCCTCTCACGTCCGCTGAGAAGGGCGAGTCCAAAACAGCAGAGAACTCGGGATGTTTACACTGCGCGGTGTGAGAGGATCTTTCTGAAGAATAGTTTCCTTTCTGCGTGCATGTTAAAATGAGTTCTATCATCACAGACACACCAACACGAACCTGTATGATGTGTGCTCACGGCGCACATTTAGATACAAAGAGGTATTAAGAACGAATTAAAAATCATTAACAATCATCTGCAAATTCACCACCCTTCTTCTGTGCATATATATATATATATATATATATATATATATATATATATATATATATATATATATATATATAATCAAAGTCATAGCAGACATAGTTTTATAACCTTTTTTTAATTTCACATTTTATCAGTATTATTGCCCCATTAGAAACCCAGCGAATCTTATTTTTGATGGCTGCATAATATTCCCTTATAATGTAATGATTCCCCTTTTACTAAACGTTCAGGTTGCTTCTTTTGGTGGTGTGTCAATACTATAAAGAACCTCTTATATATCTATATCTATATCTATATCTATATCTATATCTATATCTATATCTATATCTATATCTATCTATTTATATATATATAAATAGATAGATAGATAGATAGATAGATAGATAGACACACACACACACACACACACACACACACACACACACATATCATTCTCTCCATTTTCATTCAGTCCACCAGGTTGGAGCTTGTTGAGCTACGGCGTGTTCTCATCGCTGTCCTGCTGTGACTTTCCAGAGCAGGAAATAGCGAGCTGGACCGTCGGGAGACGCATGGACCACCAAACTGTCCTCCCGAAAGTGCACGATGGTGTAACACTCCCAGCAGGAGCCCAGGGAGGGCCCGAGTCAGCCTGGGTCTCCAGCAGCAACGAGATGCATGAGCTTTTACATTTGTGGGATCTGTACCTGGCAGATATTCGCAGGCTTTGTTGTGGCCGCTGGTAACGCTTCACATGCCGTCCACCCGTCCTCGGAAGCAGAAGGCTCCTGCGTCCTCACGCTGAGGCTCTGGGAAGCAGGGCCTTGAGCCAGCAGTCAATGAGTGAGGGGAGAAAGAGCCAGAATCTCGTAATTGATTATTTAGCGCGAAAGAGGAAGAAAATGCTCCCAGGTGGTGACGGCAGGTGTGACGGCCCGGAATGCTTGGCGACGCGCGGCCCACAGCTGATCACCACCAGGCGACGGTGGCGCTGACTGTCCGAGTGAGATGCTTCTGTCCCTCCCCAGTACTGTGACACGCTCTTACTTCTCCACTCACTTCCCTGTGTCTCCGCACAGAGCACCTGGCCTCTCCCAACACCCCGCCAAGGCCCCATGGGTGGGTCTGCTTGGCCCTCGTGTACCCACCTGCTCGTGGCACGGCCCTGTCCTTACATGAACCCCGTATCCGGGGAGTGAGATGGAGCTCTCACCCGAGTACGCCGCGATCGGTGGGTGCATTCGCCCGGGGGGGCTGGAGGAGTGGGAGCCAGCAAGAGCAGGAGGGGAGGCTCAGAGGCCAGCGCAACTGGGCTACCGCCATGCGTCTGTGGTGGTGAGTCAGTCACTCGGAGCTGGAGCGAGAGCAGGAATTCAGATCAAAGCAGGGGAGAATCGTGACATGGCGTGGCCACACCTTCACCTCGCCTCACACTCAGGGACAGTGCTGAGCACACGTAGGCCACGCGAAACCAGAATCACTGAACCATCCGTGGCTCGTGTGGCCACATTAGGGAGTCCCCTGGGGCCACCTGGCTGAGGCCTCCTGGCTCTGAGGAGCCGTAACGCAGGCAAGCTGCCATCGGGGTGGGAGCCAGGGGCCTCTCTCTCAGAGGCGCCAAAGCGAACAATTCCAGGATTCGAGTCCCTCGGGGAGGGAAGGAGGCCCCCAGGGTGGGGCTGGCAGGGCCCTGCATCCCGATCTGGGCGTGGACAGGTGTCAACACCCATTAGACTGTGGGGCAGGCATAGCAGCCCCTACACACACGCTGCGGCTCTGGGTCAGGCCTCCCACGATGCTCTCTGTTACGAAAACAGCTACTGATGGACACACCGGCCCCTGACACGG
Source organism: Macroglossus sobrinus (assembly GCA_004027375.1). Classification (NCBI taxonomy): domain Eukaryota; kingdom Metazoa; phylum Chordata; class Mammalia; order Chiroptera; family Pteropodidae; genus Macroglossus; species Macroglossus sobrinus. The sequence continues at coordinate 18,786 of PVKZ01006926.1, read as the reverse complement.
GTCGGGAGAAGACAACGGTGACGTTCAGTGTCTGACGTACGCCCCGAAGCGCTCGGTGGCTCGTCGAGGTGAGCGCGTGAAGACGAGTCTCACACAGGTAAAGACGGAAGACGGGGTACTGACACACACACGGCGGGAAGTGACGGCTCGACGGGGTGCCACAGCCTCGGGCCTCTTGATAAAAAGAGCTCCAAGCACGAGCCAGCCACTTAGGGCAAGTCAAGGTCATCCTGTACCTATCGCCACCGGCTGTAAAGTCTGATCGGAAGCTTGACCAATGGGATTTCCGCGTGTTTCACGGGCCACGGGAGTGAGCCGGCCCCGCGTGGACACGTCCCCATCCGCCCGCGCCTCCCCCCAGCAGGAGCCCGCCCGTCCGCCACACACCGCCTCCCCCCTGCCCCGGGCCGTGCGCCGTCCCTGCCGGGAGCCGAGCCCTCATCACTCTGCAGCTTCCCCAAGGCTCACCGAGGCCTTGGCAGGATGGCGGGCACAGAGCAGCTGTCGCTCGGACGCTCGCCCATCGATGGACTAATTTTTCATCCACAGCGACGGCTCCAAAATCGAACACGGAACCAGGTGGGGTCCCCGACCAGGGCCGACCAAGCGCGAGGCTGGCCGGGCACATCGCAGCAGGCGCCAGGACGAAGCCAGGCGCCCGCGACGGCCCGGACAGCGGGCAAGGCCGCAGCCTCGCCGCCGGGCCCCTTCTGGGCACAGGAGCGAGGTCGCCAGCCAGCCAGCGCCGGGCAGCTTCCTGGGCACGGGCCAGGGACACGTGGCCCTGACAGAGCCAGCTGTCTCGCAACCTTCACCGCTATCTCCTTGGTTCGCCCTCGATCGTGAGCAGACTTCCTAGGAGACGCGGTTTGCCACTGAAAGGCACCGGAGTGGAACAGAGGTTTTCATCAGGATGCCGCCGCCGACTGCCGTTCCCCCGTGCTTTCTAATTTTGATTGATTTACCGAGATTTCTTACGAGGATTTCTTCCAGGCATTCAAGCTCCCTCCTTTCATTTCGGTAAAATACAATCGCATAAAAGGTGCCATCTTAACCATTTCTAACGGTACAGTGCAGGGGCATTAGGTACATAATCGTGCGACCATCGCAAAACTTTCCGCCTCCCAAACTTCTCATTCTGCAAAGCTGAAGCTCCTCACCACCACAGTCCCTCCCCATGCCCGCCTCCCCCGGCCCCGGCGCCCCCGTCCTGCTCCCTGCGGCCGTGGGTTTGACCCCTCTGGGGACCTCGCAGAAGCGAGCCGTGCGGCCTGGGTCCTTTCGTGGCTGGTTTGTTGCAGGAGCACGTTGTCCGCCGTGAGCACCCACTCACGGTGGCATCTGTCGAATTTCCTTGTTGTTGTTTTTTTAAGGCTGAGTGCTGCTCCAGCGTGCATCTGTACCTCGTTCTGTTCATCTATCGGCCGTTGGTTAGCGGACGTGTGGGTTGCTTCCAGCTTTCCACTGCGGTGAGCAGGTCCGCTGTGAGCGCGTGAGCCGACGCCCCGGACGTGGGTGGCCGTATCGCACGGGAATCCAGTTTGGATTCACTTCTGCGGAGCGGCTATACTGTTCCCATAGCAGCCGCCCCGTGTCACACCCACCAGCCGTGCTCAGGGACCTCGGGTCCTCCCCAGCCTCCCCGACACTTTGCATTGAGAGCAGCCATCCTAACGGGTGTGAGGTGGCACCTTGCTGGCGTCAGGCTTTGTTTAAGGATCCAAAAAATCCCTGCCTTCGGGTGTTTGGAGTGACAGGCGCCTCCTGGTCCCCGAGGGGGGCTGCCTTTTATTCTCGGGGGGACGGGAAGTACCACAGGAGTCTGAGCGGAGGAGGGGGGACGGGGTCTGACGTAAGAGGTCAAGGGACAGCAGTACAAACGGCTGCCGGCACGAGTGCCCGCCGTGTGCCAGGCGCCGTGGCATGGGGTGGCATGGGGACATCCCAGAAGAGCTGAAGAAACCTTTCACCCAGAGATGAGCCACCAGCACATCTCATGCATGACTCAAAGGCACACGACACAAACACGTGCACGCACGTGCGAAAGGCGGCATTGTGTGTGTGCACGGAACATCCACGGCATTTATACGTGACACAAGCATGTTTACCTTTGTCCGTGTAGAAAACCGTATTTATATATTTATCCATATCTACATCACTTATATACTTATATATAATTCTGTACAGAAAGAATTAAGTGAGCATACATGAATACGTACCTGATGAGTGTTGCACATGTATGATGCACTGCAGTATAGGTTGAAACGTATAGCATTGAGTACATGTAAGTACACGCATGTCATGAGCCTTACACACGCATACTCACGCACATGGTTCAATGCCTGTGGCGTTTACGAGTGTGCGCCCCTCACTCAGTCCTCACGCCACCTCCTGAAACAGAAGCTGCTATCGGCCTCATCTGTGGATGGGGGACCCGGCCTGGGGGCGCTTGCCGGCCACACAGATGGGAGGCGGGGCTGGGGTCCCCACTCGAGCCCGGCCTTCACCCCTTACCACGCAGCCCCCAGCGTGGGCGCTAGGTGTGTGTGTGTGAGGACAGACGGAGGGCCTGGGGGTGTCGGGGCGCTGCAGTGGGAGGCCAGTGGCAGGGAGGGGGGGACCACACGGCCAGCTTGAGGGTCCGTGCCGTGCGTGCACAGAGGACAGCTCGCACAGTGGCACCATCTCAGGAACGGTCTTCACAGCGGACCGGGACCGGGGCGACGTCCCACACCACAAAACGCCCCCCACGACTGCAAACTTCGGCCTTTCTGAAGTGAGGAAAGTTTCGTTCACGCTGAGCCTTCCCCAGCAGTAGAAACAAACCAGGCAGGTAGGCCACCCCCCCTCCCGCCTCTGCTCTCCTGCAGTCCTCAAAGGGGCTCCCCAGGGGTCCCCCAGAAGTAGCCAGGAACACAGACGGAGAACCACAGATCTGGGGCGACAGGACGTTTGTTTTAACGAGAACGTGTCATTGTTTAAGTAACTAACTTGCATTTTCGAATGTGTTCCAACGTTTTAGCAAACGTCGCAATGAACACCCCGTGGCAGATTTTAGCTCAGGCCGCAGGGAACCCTTCGTCGTTGTCACACGCGGAGTAACAGGTGCACGTCTATTTTAAGGCGTTTGAAACACACTGTCAAAATTCACCCCCGAAATGCTCTAGTACTTAACATTCCTATGAGCTCTGTGACACTAAGAATTTCTGCCCCCCACACACATACACACAAACACATGCATAATATGTACTACGCGTTTGAAAGATGAAAAACCTTGTTATTACAGACATTTAATTGCATGTGAAATATTTTTTTCACATTCACTGCCCACTGTGGTTTTTATTTTCTGTATGACCTGTTTACCATCTATTTTTCTAGGAGCGCCTTTATAATTTTCTTATTAACCTGCCCATTTTAAAAAATATATATGTTAAGTACATTAAACCTCCAGTTATCATATGGGTAGCGTATTCCCTCAAGTTAGTATTTGCTTTGCAGGCTCATGCACAGAGTTTCGATGGGGGACGTTTCATATTGAGTCGTCATCGACAGTGTCTTTTAAGACACCTGCCTTGGTGTCAAAGTTCATCCTAACTCCAAGATTATATAAGAAAACACTTACCTGAATTCTCTTCTAGTAACTGTTGGGGTTTAAATTTTTACATGTCATCTTGAACCCCAGTCTTTAGTTGATTTTCAAACAGCAGGTAAGAAACACCTGTGACTTCTCTGTTTTCTGGTCTTTCACTATCGACCGTGGTATGTTCTGTGGGTTTTCTATATGGTGTTTATTTACTGTGTCAATAAACGATTCATAGTTTGTAAAATATCTTTATCATGAAAGTGTTGCATTTGGGCAGGTGCTTTTTCTGCATCCATTAAGATAGCGTGTGTTTTTTCTTCATTCTGTTAACGCAATAGATTACATTAATCGATTTCCACGTGTTGAACCATCCTTGCATTCCGAGAGTAAATTCCGCTTGATCGTGGAGTATGATCCTTTCAACATGTTGCCGAGTTCGGCTTGCGAGGATTTTGTTGAAAATTTCTGCACCGGTGATTGTTGATAGAGGATATTAGTCTATAGTTTTCTTATAGTGTCTTTTTCTGGTTTTGATATGAGGGTGATGCTGGCCCCTTAGAATGAGTTAGGAAGTTTTCTCTCCACTTTGATTTTTTTAGGAAAGTTTGAGAAGGATTAGTACCAGTTCTTTCAATGTGTGGTAGAATTCACCAGTGAAACTATCAAGTCCGGGATTTTTCTTCATGGGGAGGTTTTGTTACTGCTTTAATCTCCACTGCTTATAAATCCATTTGGATTTTCTATCTCTTTGTGATTGAGTCTTGATAGGCCTTGTGTTTCTGGGAATTTGTCTAGTTCATCTAGGTTATCCACTTTCCAGGCATACAATTGCTCATAGCATTCTCTTACGATCTGTTTTATTTCTGTAGAATCAGAATACCCCACTTTTATTTCTGATCTTAGAAATTTGAGGGTTTTTTTCTTTTTGAGTCCATTTAAAGGTTTGCCAATTTTGTTGACCTTTTTAAAGAATCAGTTTTTGTTTTATTAATTTTTCTATTGTTTTTCTATTCCTTATTTCATTTATATCTGCTCAAATCTTTGTTATAATCTTCATTTGCTAAGCCCCTTTTAATTATGTGATTATTTCAGACGGATATACTGCCTTGCAAATGTTTTATTTTATCGCCTTGGACTTCATACACAACTTCATTTCCAAACTCACCTTCCTTCTAAGATGTAAATACTTTCTCCTCCACTGCAAATGCAAATCTGAAACATTCTGCTCTCTCCAGCTTGTATCAAGTGATTTCATCTGAAAGATATTTGCAATGCACACGAAGCACCTGGCTCATTCTGACTGTGAGTTTTGCTTTTTCCTTTTTACCTCCCTCATGTAGGTGAGTAGATGCTAGCAAGATTCTCCCCGGAGCCCTCATACCCCTGACCATTGCCCCGAGTCAGGTGGATTTGGCCTACAATGTTGGGGCTTTGGGGACCACTCCACAGACTAAGACTCAGACACACTTCACAGGCAAACATTCTGAGATGGAAAGTGAGGGATTTGGAGACCGTTTTCAGTTCCTGGAATCCGGGTTTGCCTTCAGGGGTGCATGCTTTGATCAGAAGTGTGCAGGTGTGCGGGCTGTCACGGTTCCCAGTTGTTCAAACATTATATGCAATTTTCCCAGAATGGAAGCCGTGCTTTATCTGACTCGATATCAGCTCTGTTTCCTGGTGACAAAAAAAAAAAGGTAAAAAGAGTCCAAAGGGCAGACTTCTCAGCTTCCAGCCTCCCCACTGGCACACGCCCCACACACAGGCCGCCCCCGGATTCTGTAACCGGCTCTCGGGCCCGCACTGCAGTCCGGCCACCGGAGCGTGTCACAAGCGCCATCTGTTTTAGTAACCCACCCTTTCACTGCTTCCAACGTGTCACTCAGCCCCCCAAAGTGCGAGCCTTTCAACGTGCCTGCTGCTCCGTGGACCAGCTTCCAAGCGATGGGTGGGCCAGGTCAGACCCGTTTAGTAACGAGGAAAAAATTATCGCCATTCAGACTCTACGCCTTCTTCTTTTTGCCAGCTTCAGGAGGAGGGAGGCGACAAAGGGGACAACTCGTTTACTTCTACAAGTCAGACTTGGGAGCCGCTGTCTCTGGCCACGCCTGCCAGCCACGGGACGGGGCCCCTGCCTGAGGGTTTCGGGGAGAGGGCGGCAAGTCCTAGCCTCGCTGATGGGCTGCCGAGCGCCCCTCCTATGCGGACACCTGTCCAGGTGCAGTGAACAGCCGTGAACAGCCGCGACGTGGTCACACCGGGCTGTGAGGGCTGATCCTCACGAGCACACATGTGAGTGTCATTTGTGACGTGACCACTTCATTTGGATGGCAGATACTGCCTGCAGGGCTGACGGGATTTGCATACTTTATATTTACAACTGGCAGATAAGAAACTCCTCCGAGGTAGGGACTTTGGTGTGTCTGTTAATAAACCACGAACGGGGGGAAGAAAAAAAATCAGAAAGAGTTTCGAGCCTCCACTTAGAGATAATTCCATTCGGAAATATAAAAGCACACGGCACAGGTTGACAGAAGGAGGCCCTGCCTCTCCTCCCCACACGAAGGCAGAGACCTCCCCAAATTTACCTCCTAGAGGGCATGACGGTTTGGCAGAGTGCGGGGGAGGGGAGGCCTGCAAGGCATTGTGGGAAGGACGTTCGGGGGCAGCACCCACAGGCGGAGTGGAGCGTCCGGCCTCAGTCGCCGCTAGCACGCAGAGTGGGGGGGACCAGCTGCAGTCCCTTCACCTGCCCTGTAGGTCCAGACTCTCCCCACCGAACGCTTTGGGTTGGCCGAGGTGAGAAAAACGAGAACCAAGCCACAAACATCCATCAAGAGCCCCGTGGCGTCGTCCCTGCCAGCTCCCGGGGCCCAGCGTCCATGTGCTTCTCATCGGCCAGGTCACACACCCTCTGACCCAGTGACGCCTCGACCAGAGAAGGCAGCAACTCAGGAGGATGGCCGGGGACAAAGGAAATCAGAAGTTACTGCAGAAAATCCGAACGGTCTTCGAAAGCTGTGCGTGAGTTCTCCCGGACACTCACGCAGCGATGGCTCCTTTCGAGATTTCCAGAACGTTTCCCGTCCTTCCCGCGGCGACTTCCCTTCACCGTTAGCGCGTGAAGCCTCCGCTTAAAGCCTCTGCAAACTTGGGAGAGTACGTGGAACCTTCTGCACAATGAAAAATCAACAGATTTTTTTCTTAAAAAATGAGATTGAAAAAAAAAACATTTTTTTTCTTAAAAAGATTTAAAAAAAAAAAAAAGACAAACCATCCCAAGTGATTTGCAAGCAGGATGCGTTCAGTGTTCATGCACATCAAGCCCCCTCCCCAGATTCATCTCCATACCCCACCCCACCTGACCCCAGCAAACAGCCTCCACAAGACAGCGAGAAGACAAAAATTAACACCAAATCCATTTGGAACACACTTATTAAAATATACTTTTAAAAACCTAGACATTAGAAATAAGTTCTGATTATTTCAAGTTTGTTTTCCAAGCTAGGAAATTCACTCTTGAGATTCCATTCATTGTCCTTTCAACCAGTGTTGAGAAGTTCGTTCTCCAGAATGGTTAGAATGTTCTCATAAATGTCACGTGTAAGAACGGCCATTCTCGGCAGGGTCTTAAGATGTCGCTGCCTTCGCCGCAGCTCACGGAGAAGGTGACCCCAGAGAGAACACACAGCATGGTGGGGACAACGGAACAGCCAGCAATGGCGCCACCTCCACGTCCCCTCTGCTTCCCACGAGCGTGTGTTCAAAAAATATTGCCACTGTGTGGCCTCGGGTTGACAAGGAGAGCTGACAGGCGGTGCTTTATGAAGCATATTAGGGAGAGGCAAATCACCCTTTGCAACAGGGACGCAGGCAACAACCCTGGCTCCTCGGCTTCGCATGGAAACCAATGGTTCAGAGCAGGGAGGGACGTCCCGCGCCAGCGGCCCCGTGGGACCTTCTCTGCCACGCATATTCCCCGGCCTCAGAGCGAGGAGACACTGGAGGCCAAGGTCTGGACGTCCTGCTCCATGTTTAGGATGCGTCTGTGAGAAGCTTCTAGAACAAACTTTGGTCCTCAGAGAAGTAAAACTTTCTTCAAAGGCAGAGAATAATGATCACTTTGTGCTTTGCTTTTCCTGCTTGTTTTTTCCAAACCAAACCTCCCCACGTAGCGGGGTGCCGGGCCTGGCAGAGCACGGGCAGCCGGTGTGGGAGTGCCCAGAGCTGAGTGCCACGCCACCTGGAGGACCCCTGACCGGGGACGGTGAGTTGGGGACCTCATCCCGCCACCTACTGCCACCAGTGTGCCTAGAGGGCTCCCCGAGTCTATGAGAGGTCGGGGCCACGGGCCCAGCAGTCAAAATCCAGGCCACCCCAGCTGCCTCCGCACCCCGGGGTGGCAGTGTCCCCATCAAGCGGGATGCTCTGAGCAGGGATTCTGCTCTGGTGTAAACAGAATCTTCATTTTCCTTTTTAAATCATTCGCATGGAGCCAGAGGCGGGCACACGTCCCAGCTCTCAGTCCCCGGAAGGTTCTGAAGACGAGGCTTGAGGCGTCCGCGAGCCTTTCAGAATTGAGTCTTCCCATCGTCCTCCGCCACCCTTACCTGGGGTCTCCTGTCACCGCTGACCCATGGGCAGCCGGAATGTCGTCGGCGCGGATGGGACATCCCCCTCCCCCGCGCTCATTCATTACCCTGGAGCGAGTGACAGCGCCGTGATGACAAAGGGCCTCCCGTCCCCTCCCCTGTGGCCATTTGTACGAAATCCAGGGATAAAGCCATTTTTTAAAAACATTCTCTCCCTGTAATGAGTTGAGAATATCAAATATTCAGGCCGAGGGAATTCGGGCCCCGCGAGGTGCAGGATTGATGGCGAGGCTGAGACCGCCGGGACGGCTGGCCACAGGCCCGGCCCCCGGCGAGGGTCCGCTGTGCCCCCGCGCTCACCTGCCCCCCTACGCCAGCCCACGGCCCCCCATCTGTCACGACATGAAAGTCCCCTTAATATTGCTGACCATCTCGCCTTGCAGGCCCCTAACGACCCCCGCAGGAGCGACCCATCCGCCCGGGGTGTTCCAGGCGGTGCCGGCGCCTTCTGTAATTTTGTAACGAGCCTTCGAGGTGGGGGTCGGGGGGGGGGGTAGGGGAAGTGACAGAGCTGATTTCAGAGCCCGCCGGTCCCCTCCCCCATCGGGCCCCGTGGGCCCCACAGCTGGACTCGGCTCAGCCTTGGTGGCGGGGCCAGGCCCATCCGGGCTGCAGGAGCACTGGCCGGTGGCCCTCAGTGCCTCACGGGGCACAGACGCTTCAGCCTCCGGAGCCGTCCGGTTTATGAAGTATGGGGACGTCGGAGAAATGCGTCCTGCCCAACAGTGGCAGAAAACACTCGTCCTGGGAAAATAAAATAAAATAGATAAAATAAAATAAAATAAAATAAAATAAAATAAAATAAAATAAAATAAAATAAAATAAAATAAAATAATATAAAATAATATAAAATAAAATAAAATAATAAGATAAAATAAAATAATAAAATAAATAAAATAATAAAATAAAATAAAATAAAATAATAAAATAAAAATAAAATAAAATAAAATAAAATAAAATAAAATAATAAAATAAAATAAAATAAAATAATGAAATAAAATAAAATAAAATAAAACCCAGGTTTCCAGCAGCAATCTTCACTCCATTTTACAGACACCTTGCAAAGAACTTATCTGGCTTTTTTTTTTATGCCTATTTTGCTTAAAGTAACGAAAACGCTGAGGCTCCCCTGGGATTCTGACGCTAAGCGATTCTGCGACGTTGCCACCGACTCCGTGAGCGTCCTGTCAGCTAGTTTGTCGGAGGCACTTAGAGTGAGTCACAAATGATTCGCTTTGACACCGTCACCTCGAGACGAACCTGCACCCGCTTCTCTCCTGCTCTGTAATTTCCCGTCAGAGCAGGACGAGGTGCTGCCCTGCGGGCCAGGGGGTGGGACGCCTCCGTGTCACCAAAGCAGCTCTCCGCCCTGCTCCTCTTGTGTCTTCACTTTTCACCCTGACAAAGAATGTCACCACGTCACCAGGGCTCAGCGGCCCTTCACAGAGGGACGTTCATTCCACATCACCCTTCTCTCTCCCACGGCCCACGGCCACCCTTTGACCTCCCAGCCCACCAGGTCCTGACTGCCAGGGGGTGACATCAGAGACCCCCCCACCCAGGCTTTGTTCTGGGGACACCCGGGGACACTCACACCGAGGGCGCCCTCCTGCTGGCCATCGTGAGGAAGAGGAGGGTGAACACACAGCCCCCTCCAGAAAGTTAGCAGAGCCGGGGAGGAGAGCGGCAGGTGGGCAGGAGACGGGTAACGGCCGTGACTCGCCGTGCTCGCCCCCGGAACACCGCCGGGCGCCGGGTGTCAATGGAAGAAAATTACCCAACAGCAGGAACAGCAAAGCCGTGTCACGATTAACCGGACAGACTGGGGACCGCACGGTGTTCTTCCCCCCCACGCGAGAACTCGCTGCACCTGCCATTAAAACACGGGGCGAAAAGGCAGGAAGAGAATGACACGCCCCAGATATAGAGACCCACATAAAACACACACGACCGCGGGCTCATAAAACACGTCGGAATAAATCTGTCAGCCCCTGCATTTACTCCTGTGTCCCTCCTCCGCCGGCTGGCAGCCTCGTAAATCTCCCGTGGAGACGGGAAGGTGGCGAGGGCAGGTGACAGACACACCCTGCGATCTCAGACGGAAATATGGAGTTCGGGAGGGAGACAGGCCGCCCGCCAGGCAGCCACCCCTTGGATGAGTGAATGCGTCCCCGTCGCACGAGGCTCGGGCAGACGTGACATTTGAGTCATGTGTGGCTTGGGGCGGGGGAATGGCAGTGGCCTGATGTTGCTTGGGGAGAGAACCCACACGTCTTTACGAGCCGCGAGAGTGTCACTGACGGCAGCGGGACCTTTTCCGTTTCGGCCATAAACCATGTGCGGGGAGCCGGGCCGTTTCTGCCGAGAAGTTAGTTCGTGACAGTCCTGACCGGAGAGCCCCCGCCCGCCCGCCAGGCATAGGGCACAGGGCACGGCCGTGGCCCCTCTGCCCGCGGCCGTGAGCGGGTTTCATCCCGGCACCACCACGGCCCGGCTCGGGGGACACGCGCTGGCACAGAACTTTGCTTCCAGCCGCTGGGTACCGTCTTGGCAGGGCGGGAAGTCTCCAGGACACCTGGGAGGCGTGTTTGGCTTCACCAGCTCGTGGCCTGAACAAGGCCCCTCCTCACCGAGTGCCCTCGAGGTCCCTCTCATCAGCTTGGGTAACTCCGGCCAGCCCGAGACGAGTCAGAGACCCCCGACGGGGGGTCTGAACTGCACCTGTGAGATGCAGCCACGCTTCCCGTGTCGTGACACGGACAACCCTGACACTCCCGCGCGTAGGCCCCTCGTCCCCACACCGGCCACCCCAGCCCCGCGGACACCCCGCACCGCTCCGTCCTCTGTCAAGCCCGTGGTGCTGCGCCGGGTCTGGGGTCGCAGCCCTCGGGAGGCTGGTCCTCTGCCGCCCGGGCCGAACCGCCTCAGCACAGCAGACGCCAGCGCGATCGGGTGGGAGGGCGGGGGCGGGGGAGGCTGGGGGGAGGCGGGGATGAGGCGCGGGTGAGGCCGGGGCCAGACCCAAGGGCCCCATCGTCAGCTGAGAACGGGCTCCTTGACACTCAGGCCCACGCCAGCCGCTGCTTTAGACGCAAGGAGCAAAAGGCCAGCCGGGGGCTCCCCGGGACGTTGGCCGGCGCTGGCCTGGGGGGCGCTTTGCCCTTGGATTTACCCGCTTCCCTAGGGACGGGAAACAGAACCGTCCTCCTGCTCATCCTCCCAACCGTGCTCGTCCTCAGCCACCGTCCGCAGGGCGTCCAGAGCCTCTGCCACCACGCGCAGACACACTCGCCCAGACACACTCCCCCGTCTGCAGCGTGCTCTCGGGGTGCTGGGAGGCCATCCCCCCACCTTCCCTCCGCGGCCTCTCGCCCCGAAGGTCACCGCCAACTCCGTGCCACCCGCACTCCGAGTCCGATGCGCTGGACATCCGGTGGCGAGAGCCCTGTGTCACTCAGACACCCAGCTGTGCCCTGGCTGCATGACACACCCTTTCTGCCACTCACAGCCAGCCTTGTCCACGGGCAGCAGAGCCGGCCTCTGCCCCCTGGGCCTCTGTTCCCCTCCGGGTCTATGTCCCCCCTGGGTCTGTGTCCCCCCTGGGTCTGTGTCCCCTGGGTCTCTGTCCCCCCAGGTCTCTGTACCCCGGGTCTCTGTCCCCCGGGCCTCTGTCCCCCAGGCCTCTGTCCCTGAGTCTCTGTCCACGAGTCTCTGTCCCCCTTGCTGTGTGGCCCCTGCCCGCTCCAGGCCCCGCCCCTCCCGTCCACGCTGCTGGGCCAGCTGCACAGGCTCGGGCACAGCGCTCCCCTCGCCCTCACCCTCGCAGTGACCTCAGGCCCCTGCCACGGCCACCAGGCTTCTCTGGCTTCAGGACAGGACAGGACCCTGGGTCGGGGGGGCTCTCTGGTTGCTCCAGCTCGGTCTCCTCGAGACTGCAGGAGGCCTCCCTTCTCCCAGCTGGGCCAGGCAGTAATGCGGGGTGGGGGGAAATGCAGAACCCTTCCCCCACCTCGACTTACCCAATCCGAGTCTGCATCTTAGCAGGATCCCCACGGAACCGAACGCACTCACTTCTGCGTGGGGCTGTCCTGGACCAGTCTCCAGCAGAGTCTCCATCACAGGGTCCCCCCTGCCCTGGGGGAGAGGGTTCCCGCTCCAATCGGGGCTGTCGGGGTTTGTCACCCAACGCCCCCCCCACACACACACACAGCCTGCTCCCGCCCCTCCCCCCGCGGATGACTCTTCGCCAGCATCAGCAGCTCCGACTTCTCCCCGCACTTCCCTGCACCCGTCTGCATGAGCACCCCGCGCTGCTGTAAGCCGGCCAGACTGTCACCCGTCCTTTTGGGGATGATTTAAGAGAGAACAAACCCCGTGCTTCCGATCGGCCCCACCCCGCGGAGCCCCTCGCCTAATTAATCCCCGCAGAACCACTGTGAGTTAGGCGGGACGAGTTACAAGTCAGACCTACACCGGCAGAACCCAGGGGACCGTATCTCAGAAGTCACCCCTCCGGTCATCGCTCTGATTTGCCTCCCTCGGGCCCGCCGGCCTGGTCCCCCACAGCCGGGGCCTGGAGCGGGGCCCAGGGGGACAGTCGCAGGGCTGGGAGCACAGGGTACACGCCGCCACCGTCACCGAGGGAACCGGTGGGCGCCTCCACTTCCGGCAGCATCCTATAAGCCAGCCCCTCCCTTCCGAGGCTCTCGTGCAAAAACCCCTCCAGCATGGCCCGGAAAACTCCCACTTTAAGCCGATGGAAATCCTACCTACAATATAATAGAACATCTTCTACAGAAACCCACCCCTGTTGCCAATTAAAAACAAAAATATCAAAAAAAGAATGATTTTCTTAATCCATAGTCATGTTTTGTTCCCATTCCACAATAAAAATATTTTCGGCGGTCGAGGAAGAATACGGACTATGCTTGCTGATATTATCTGCGAATGATGAAAACAGAATAAGGATCTCCAGACTGTATTGAGTCGAATTGATTTCCATAGCTGTCACGAGGTGATATTTATGCCATCACGTCTTTCTTTCATGGGCCGGTGACGGATTGCCTACGAGTGAACAGCATCATGAGCGGCACCCTGGGGCCCCGTCCCCATGTAATAACAGCCATCCCTAGTGCCCATCCCTCACCGCCATCTTAATTAGGTCAAAAAACCAATATGGAAACAACTAGCCGGGTTCCCTTAACCATTCTCGTAAGCGGTTATTATCCCCTGGCTTTCAAAATCGCTGATAATTAAAGTGAATTCGACCCCGCGTTTGCAAATAAATTTGACGTCCGCAGAGAACTGGCATGAATAAACGCACGTTTAACATTTTTCTGAAAATTATGGCTCCTGGTCCCTGGACGGAAGGAAATGATCTACTAGAGAAAACAAAGAGACTATTCTTCAATTTTTTTTTTCTTGGTTTGCAGAAAAAGTTAAAATAGCCAACAAACTGTTTAAATTCGTCATTTTTTTACTCAGGGAACCCGAAATAATGAACATGCTGTAAAGAAATTATAACTTCCTGTTTCGTACCTCAAGGAAGAAAACGTATTTAGACTGAGAAGGCATCTGAGAGCAAGTTTGTAACCTGTAAGTGCTTGACACTAAAGCACACACAAGTGAACAAGGGTAGCTTGTTTTATGCTTTTCCTACTTATTTTTAGGATATTAGAAAGTAGAGTTAAAAGCAACATTTTTAAAAAATTATGAACCAGCAGAATATTGACAACCACAAATGCTAATGAAATTATTTTAGAGTACTCGTGGATAAAATTATTTTAAAGGACTGGCGAATAAAATTAAATAATAGAGTAAGGGAATAGAATAGTATGACTCAGGACACTTTGGTCAAGAAAGGAATGGTGAGAGTTCATAGGATATATCTTAAATAATCAGTTGAATGGATCTGAAAAGAATTTCTATAAAAATTTCTGATTAAAAAAAAAACGTCGCACATTACAAAAGCGTCTGGCTTCACGTGATGGAAATGATAGCCTCGAACCAGCACTGAACTCATGGGTAGTAGAGGAAAGCGAGAGTTCTCACTAACGCTAGTCACCAAGTTCTGATTTCAACATCAACCTGACCAATTATCATCGTTTCTGGTCATGTAAATACAATAAAAGAGGCAGATTAGACGTGTACCTATAGAGAGCTGTGGTGAACAATTGCCATTGTGTAAATGGTAATGACTTACAAAATGAGAGAGAATCCATTAGAAAATATATTATAATTAACAAAATAGTGTAATAAATTAGCTGGATTATATATAAACCTATGAAAGATAAAACTATACCTAAATATTCTACCCTCAAAAAGGTTATAAATAAAATTGTTTAAAGGTATCATAACTCCTACTTCCAGCCAAGATGAAATGACAAGGACTCAACTTACCCTCATCCAGAAAAAAATAAAAATTAATTTATGGGGGAAAAAAATGTCTTCAAGACATCAGACATCAGGCAGTAAAGGACGGTGACCCACGAGGGCTAGGAAACAAATGACGGGAACCATACAATTGCTCCAGCTTTGTACCTTGAGAGAGAATCTCAGGACGAGAAACTCAGGGAGAGGCCTGGCAGGTACCCTGAGCTCAGAAGATGAGGCTGAGTGCAGGGAAACTAGGACAGTCACCTTCTCAGAACAGTGCCAGAGGCGAGAGCGTGCACAGAGGCCAGTGGAGTACTGAATGTGTGTGTGTGTGCACACGCGTGTGCATTGCGTGTGTGTGTGTGCGCGCGTGTGTGTGTGTGTGTGTGTGTGTGTGTGTGTGTGCATGTGAACTGCCTGGGGCTGGAGGAGAGAAACCCCTGACGAGGTGACAGGGAAAGTTACCCAGCACACAGGGATAGGAGCAGTACCTACCTGCTTCCTCAGGAAAACCTTATAATTCATAAGGCTAGAGTAGTCAGAGGTCTCGCCTGAAAAATGTAGAACAATTAGAGCTACAATAACCACTCCTTTGTTTACCTAAAAAAGCTAAACAGCAAGACACAAAAGGATTAAAACGTTTTCACGAAACCTAACTGAATCCTAGAACAAAGCTCGATAATATTTATAGAAATACAAAAATATCCAGACCCCGACCAGGTGCAACATTCACAGTTGGCATACGCTTAAAAATAACGATGCATGCACAGAAGCAGGAACGTTTCTACCCAGAACGGGGAGGAAAATCCATCTAAACTGACCCAGAACTGGCACAGATGTTCGTCTAAGCAGACGAAGTTATTAGAACACACATTGTAACTATATTCCATATGTTCAAAAAGTTTAGTAGAGACATAAAAGATTTTTTTTTTAATGCCCAAATCAAGATGCAAATTACACTGTGTGAGATGAACTGGAGCGAATTAACGGCACATTAAATGATGCAGAAGGAGAGATTAGTGAACTTGACATAGCCATGGAAATTACCCAGAATGACACACAGAGTGGCGTGGGGAAGGGTCTGGAAAATACAGAAAATATGAGTAATCTCTGGGACAACTTCAAGCAGTGTGACACACATAATTGGAGTCCCCAAAGGCAAAAGAAAAGGGAGACGGGAAAATACGTGAAGACATATTCAAATTTGATGAAAACTATAAACCTACAGACCCAAGAAGCTCCAGGAACTCTGAGCACAAGAAATGCAAAGGACACCGCATGGAGACACCTCATTCTCAAGTTGGTTAGAGAGAGTTCTAAATAATCAAAGATAAGGATGACAATGGAGATTTCCCTGGAAACAGCTCACGTGAGAGTACCGTGGGGCAATTGCTTTAAAGCGCTTCTTCAAAAACCGTCAACCTAAAATTCCACACTAAGCAAAAAGATTTTTAGTGAAGGTAAAAATAGAGACTTTTTCAGACAAACAAACGCTAAAAAAAAAAAAAATCATCACCGATAGACCTTCGCTAAAATAAACGTTAAACAAATGCTTTCAGGCAGAAGGAAAATGATACCAGATGGAAATAACAAACAATAAAAAGGAATCGAGAATGTTCGAAAGAGTAACTGCTGGATAAATATACAAGATTTTTTTTCTTGTTATGTAAAGTTTTTTACATAACTGCATCGACAAAAATAATGTCATTGCAAGGTGGAGTTTATAGCACACGTAAAGCTAAATTGTCTGATGATGACACCAATACTAGAAAAAAAAGACATGTGAGCACACTTTCGTAAGGTTCTTGTACTATACGCAAAGTAACGTGTCATTTTGAAGGTGGGTTGTGGCAGGTTAACTACATATACTAAAGCAGCCACTAAAACAACAAAGCAAAGAGTGATAACTAATAAATCTCCAAAAGAGATGAAATAGAATCATAACAAATTAATAAATCAAAAAGTGAAAGGAAGAGAACAATTCAGACAAAAAAGGAAAAAATTAGCAAGATGATCTATGTAAATCTAATCGTATTAACAACAACATTAAATTTAAACTTTCTAAACACTCAGTTAAAAGGTAGAGGTGTCAGCAAATGCTTTTTTAAAAAAGAAGGCCCAACTATATTCTGCCTTCAAGAAATCTACTTTAAATATGACCGAAATTGGTTAAAAGGAAGGAAGCATACATATTATGCTAACGCTGATATAATGAAAGGTGCAACGGCCGTATTAAAATCTGACCAAGTAGATTTCAGGACAAACAGTATGACCTTGAATAAAGATGGTCATAAAAAAAATAGAGTCAGTTCATCGGGAGGAAATAATAATCCTAAACATTGATGCACCTAATAACAGAGCTTCGAAATGCATAAAGCAAACACTGAGACAACTTCAAGGAGCAACAAACAAATGTCGTTATAGCGAAGGATTTCCGCACCTCTCTCTAAATAATTGATAGAACAAATAGAAAACCAGTGGAGATCTAGAAGACTTGGGTCATAAAATCAACCCACTTGACCTAACTGAAAAATACAGACCACTCCACCCAGTAACAGCATTCATTTCAAACGGATGGGAAGATCTAAGAAGAAAGTCCATTTGCTGTGACACCAAACAAGACTCAATACATTTAAAAGTATTAAAGTCATTATCATGTGGGTTTTCTCAGCCCACATCGGAAGTGAATTAGAAATCAGTAACAGAAATATGTCTACAAAATAACAAAATACACGCCCACTCAAGAGCACGCTTGGAAGGGTTCCACGGGTCAAACAAGAAATTAAAGAGAAATTAGAAGTTCTTTTGAACTGAGTGAAAATGAAGACCTAACATATTAAACTTTATGGGACGCTACTCAAGCAGTGCTTAGGAGGAAATTCATAGCATTAGACGCCTGTATTAGAAACGAGACAACAGCATCTGTGATCACATGCCTGGCTCGCTCCAAGTACTTCCCGGATGTTGAGGAGGGCGCTGTTAGGCTCCCCATTTCCCAGAGAGGGAAACTGAGGCAACAGGATAAACAATGCCCTCAAAACCTTACAGCTGGCAGGTGGGGAGAGCACCTGGCCTGAGTCAGAATTCTCATCATATCTCACCCCAAATAAAGAGTTACGAGAATGTGACACTTGTGGTTTCTTCTGTACTTCAAAGGACATTGATTTGTGTTGTGAACTTTATTTATTTACGTGAATGGTGTTCGTTCAAGCTATATGTGCTATGTTAAACCGGCCGGGTGCTTTAAGGCAGGAGACTCTTGTCCAGTTTTATTTTTAATGACTAACTCAGCATCACCACCTTATTACGACGGAGCTCTCCCACTGCAGGAAGATGCAAAGAGTCCGTGACTTTGATCAATACTAATCTGATCTGTTGAGAAGTTCCCATCCAATCATCATTTCTTTCTTTCAGATCATTTGCGAATAAATCGTCCAATCCTAGCTTGATTTCAGTTTTCTACAATCCCATTTGGTGATCCAGGTCAGCCTCAAGAATACCCGGATCATAGCAGAAGCTCGATGAGTGTTCACTGAATTATTAGTGCACGAGCAATCATCGTCACAATCGAATCTAGAACATTTTTATCACTTCGGAAAGAAATCCTGAATCTTTAGCTAGGATACCTCCTTTTTTCCAAATAAAATATTTGCTGAAATTTGTGTACATGAAATGGATGATCATTTTAAGGTGGAGCTGCTGTGACCAGGGTGCAAGTGGGACTCCCCTAAGTCATACCCACACATCCTTCTCCCCCCAGCAGCCCTCCAGCAGGCAAGCTGAATGTCACTGGTCACGTCCAGGTCCACCCCCATTCGCCGGGATTCTGTTCTTTCAAGAGCAGAAGAAGCATAGAGGAGATTTTATTTTTAGGACAGCGGTGATCCAAGAGATTTCCGAGTTTTCCTGCATTTGTCATCCTCAGGGGTTTGACACACACAGATGTAGGAAAGATAACTGGGAACTAACAGAGCACAGTCCATCGTGTCAGGATGATTCACCTCCGAGAAGCAAAGGAGGATGTTGGAGCCAAGGCTCGGACGCTGTGAAACCTCAAATGAGGGGATCTCCTTGGGGCAGCTAGAGGAAGGAGTTATAGAGTTCCCAGGAATGCCAAAGGGAGAGAGAGAGAGAGAGAGAGAGAGAGAGAGAGAGAGAGAGAGAGAGAGAGAGAGAGAG
>PVKZ01006925.1:0-28558 GCA_004027375.1 Macroglossus sobrinus | reverse complement strand
CCACGGGGGAGCGCCACCACCCGCTAGCTCCAGCAGGAGTCCTGCTCTTTCTTAAGGTTCATTCTCCATAAAATGATCACCACTCAGCGTGACTCTCATTAGGCAAAGAAGATTGTACGCTTCGCAAATGAAACCTACTGCTTCGAGTATGACAAGCAGCAGAGGTTTAGGACTTTAATCTCAGTTAACGAACAGCTGATAGCTCAGGACAGTAACTTATTTATAAACCTAATCGCCAGCTGGATTACCGGCCTGGGAGTGGATGGAGGTGTCTACCTGGTAGGCTTAGCAGGACCAGAAGCGCAGCCCAGGGCCACTGCAGTACCTCCAGGTCGCCGGCAGAGGGCGCCAAGCCCACGAATGGGAACAACTAACCCGGGGATGATGGACATAGCCTGGAGATGGGGTGGGGGCTGGCTGCCCCCCACTGGGGAGGGGAGCCCCGCAGTGGCAGGAGAGCCCAGGGAAGTCCATGGCCAGGTATAAATCGCCACGTTTTAAGGCAGCTCCAACTTTTTGCTCTACAAAGTGGGGATTTTGGTTTGTGCGGGTTTATGCCTGTTTGAAAGGGAAACTGAGACCACGAGCATGCTGCTCGCAGACGGCGAGGGTGCTGGTGCCCCACTGCGTGCGGCCGGGCCCCGGACCGCGCCCTGGGAGCCGGTGCCACTCCAGGACGCAGCCGGGGCCGGCAGGGGTTTGCCCTGCCCACGGAGGGACGGCGCCCCCAAGGTCTGGAGCCCACTCCCGGCCTCCCCGACTTCAGACGCACAGTGCGCACAGTGTGTCTGTCACAGGCACCGTGAAATTCATGCACACATGAGCGTCCGTCCCCTGGGGCTGACCCAGGGCACGTGAAGGATGCTGGCCAGCGTGACCCAGGAGCGCCCCTGGCTACTGTCACCGGAGCCCCTGGCCTTGCCCACAGACCCCGGGCTCTTTACCCGCAGGGGACGGGGACGAGGAATAACCCCGGGGCCATGAGAGCCTCGGCTGGCTGGCTGGCACGGATGTCTCACACGCACTGGAATGTTGCTTTCACTCGAAACCCAACAGGTAAGTGACACAAAACAGGCAGTTTTGTGTCACTTACAAGTTCTATTAGCATAAGACTAGACAGAACACAGCCGTGTTTTCTGCCTCATGGGGAGTGAACCGGCGACAGCACAAGGCCTCAGCAGCTGGCGTGGCTTTCCGTGAGGGACCTGCTGGGCCCGTCCCTGAGTTGCCCGGGGGAGTAGCCGGCTGAGGTTGGCAGCGGCCCGGAGCCCGCCTCCTCCCCCAGGCAGTCTGCCAGTGAGGCCCTAACTTGCCGTGCGCCCTGAAGAGGGGGCCGCAGAGTCCCCTCGGCTGGGGTAGCTGTCCTCCGCCTGGAGTTTCCCCTCAGCCTCTTTCGAAAGCCTCCGCGCCCCTCCAGCGGGGGGAGGGGGGGTGTCACTGCTCCCCAACCATCCGGAACATTCTGCCTTCACCCCCACACAGCCACTCGTCCACGATGGCCATGGTTCCCGCGTCTGCCCCCCGCGCCTGCCCGCCCTGGGCGGCGGGACCGCGGCCGCCTCCGTGCGGGGACAGCGAGCCGGGCCCGGGCTCACCTCACGCACATGTCGGCCTCATACTTCTTCCCGTACAGGATCCCCAGCAGGGACGGGTTCTTGTTCCCCCGGAAGTTCAGCGTGACGTCGTAGACGGCTGCCACTGCGGGCGGGCGCGGGGCGCGGGGTGAGCCGGCCGCCGCCACCCCCGTGCCCCCAGCTCTTCACGTGGGCCGCTGCTCCCCGCAATGCGCCGCTGGCCAGGCGCCTGGCCGAGCCGCCCTGGACCCACGGCGTGCATGCGTGTGTGTGCATGTGTGCACGTGTGTGCGTGTGCGTGTGCATGTGCATGCATGTGTGTATGCGCGTGTGTGCGTGTGCGTGCATGTGTGTACACGTGTGTGTGCATGTGCGTGCATGTGTGTACGCGCGTGTGTGCGTGCGTGTGCATGCATGTGCATGCATGTGTGCATGTGTGCACGTGTGTGCGCGTGCATGTGCATGCATGTGTGTATGTGCGTGTGTGCATGTGTGTGCGTGTGTGTGCGTGTGCGTGCGCATACATGCGTGTGCGCGCGTGCGTGTGTGCGTGTGCGCACGTGTGTTCGTGTGTGTGTGCATGTGTGTGCGTGTGCATGCATGTGTGCGCGCGTGCGCGCGTGTGTGCGTGTGCATGCATGTGTGTGTGCGCGTGTGTGCATGTGTGTGCGTGTGCGCGCGTGCGCATGTGTGTGCGTGTGCGTGCGTGTGTGCGTGTGCACACGTGTGTTTGTGTGCATGTGTGTGTGCGTGCGCGTGTGTGCGTTTCACACCGTCCGACGCGGTCCCTGCGTCCTGTCTCTCCTCTGCCCCTTCCCCTCCCTTGCCCCCTTTTGGGTCAGTTACAAACATGTGCGCACGTGCCTTTTTCTTTATAAGGTCTTCAGTTACATGTCAAGTTGTGTTAGCTATTCATTAACCGGCATCGTGTCACCTCGAAAACGACCCGCCCGCTGCTCCCAGCCGGGTCCCCTCCCGCCCGCGGCCTCACACGTGGCTCCCTCGTGCGGCCCTGGGCCGTCTCCGCCTCTCGCGGCACGCCGGGCGGTGACAGCGGCGGCGGCGGCCCTCACCTGTCCCGCGCAGGCACTGCACGGCGGTGGTGAAGCCCTTGGTCCGAGGCAGCAGGTGGTACTTGAGGGCGGGCAGCCCCTTGGAGGCGGCCACCTCCATGCTGACGCGGTGCTTCTTCTCCGTGAAACGCGTGCCTTCACAGTACAGGAGGAACTGGGGCGGAGCACAGGGACACGGCTGCTGCGGGGGGGGGGGGCGCGGGCCCTGCTGGGCTCGGCCGGCCCCACGCGCGCGCGGCCCGGACCGCCACAGAACGCTTGCCGCCCGGTGGGAGAAGTGGCAGCGCCACGCCGGGGACGGGCGTGTGGCACGCCTCGGCCCGGTGTCCCACGTTCGGGCTGCGACCCGCACAGACGCCCTCACCCCGCAGCCACCGGCAGCTGCTGCTCACAGACCGCAAGAGAGAACGTTCCGGAAGGGCGGGGACACGAGGGCCCCTGGGCAGCAGCCTCTGGGCAGCAGGGACGCTGAGCGAGGAGCCGGTTCGCAAAGGACCGTCACACGCGAGGAGCAGAGACAAACGGGAGACTCGAGCCCGTGACACTGATCACTGTGGCCAGCTGTCCATCGGATCACCCCGGGGCCTTGAGCCCGCCCCAGCCCCGCAGGGCCCGCTGCCTTTACGGGGTGCGCCCAGTGCCGGGGACTCTGCTGTGCGCCAAGGACAACATCACCCCGACCTGCAGGTCGCCTTTCGGAGGTGGTGGCTGTCCCCGGGCACCGGCTGGGTGCCCGCACCTACATCTTCAGGGGGCTCCCCCTGGGCTCCCCCTTGCCTGTGCCCACCTCCCCAGGGGCTCCCCCCGACCTCTCACCCCCCTCCCTGAGGCCCTCCCCTCCGCGGCTCCGAGGGCAGGGCCTCGGCTGGCGCCCCGTCGGGGAGCAGGGCCCCCCCCCCGCGGCCGCGCGCAGGGCGGCGCGCACTCACCCACATGGGCTCGGGGTAGTCGGCCAGGCGCTGCAGCCCCCGCACCACCGTGTCGCGGTCCTCCTCCCAGCGGCGCCGGCAGAACACGATCTCCAGGAAGTACCAGGTCCAGCCGATGACCGGCACGCACAGCAGCTCCCGCTTGGCCAGCACCTTGGAGCTCTGGGGGGAGCGGCAGGTGCTGCTCCAGGGGCCCGCGGCCCCGGGACGGCGGGTGGGGACACCACGGCCCCGCCCCCCACCGCCCCCCCCCCAACGCCCACCCCGCGGGCCCGTCACTCACCCCCAGCACGCCGAACCGCTCGCACATGGTCCAGCCGCACAGGAAGTCGATCTCGAAGTTGTGGTTGAGGATGATGACCACGTGCTCCTTGCCCAGGCGGCGCAGCGTGGCCGGGTCGGTGAAGAGCGTGCACTCCGTGAGGGACCACCACTCCAGCAGCATGACCAGCTCTGCGGGCACAGGGGCGCTGGGGCGCGGCGCTGCGGGCCGCCGGGGCCCCCCGACACCGCGCGAGGACACGGGGGGCTGGGGCGTGACCCCCCGGACACCACGCGGGCACACGGGGGCGCTGGGGCGCGACCCCCCCAACACTGCGCGGGCACATGGGGGGCTGGGGTGCGAACCCCCAACACAGTGCGGACACACAGGGGCGCTGGGGCCTCCCGACACAGCGTGGGCACATGGGGGGCTGGGGTGCCACGGGCCTCTGGCCCCCAACACAGCACAGACACACAGGGGGCTGGGGCGCGACTCCCCCAACACAGTGAGGACACACAGGGGCGCTGGGGCCCCCCTGACACAGTGCGGGCACACAGGGGGCTGGGGTGCAGCTCCGCAGGCCGCCCCCCCACACACACACACAGCGCGACCTCACAGCACAGAGCGCCGTCCACACCACGCTTGTCTGCAGGCAGCTCTGGCACCTGAGTTTTCGTTCTGACTCATGGTTCCCGCTCTGAGTACAGGCAGGAGAAGAGAAGCGAAGCTTCTGGAAGCCGAGCAAAGCAGGGGCCGCACAGGGCACCGCGTTCTGCTCGGCACCTGTCGTCTGCGCAGCCGTGATCCCCCCACGCGCCGTGCTGGTGAGGGGGGCACCTCGCAGCCCAGCCACGGACAGGGGCGGGGCACTCGGCCAGCCCGCGGCCCCCGGGGCCTGGCGTCCCGAGCAGGGCGACCTCACACAGCAGGCAGCTCAGCGCCCAGGGCCGACACAGCTCAGCCCGCACTGAGAGCGTGGGCTCCGAGCCCCAGGAGGGAGGGGACAGCAGTGGCTTCCTCACTGAGGGGACCAGGTGGGCACTGCAGGTGGCAGTGCCAGCCCAGCACCTGGGGCTCAAGCTCTTCTCTCTGCGAGGCGAGAACCGGATGGACGGTCCCTCTGTGGAACAGCGCTGGACACTCACGTCCTCTCCACCTGACGGACCGTCAGGGGAGAAGCCACAAGGGGGTCAGCTTCCAGGACAGGCCGCCCACGGCACCGTCGAGGGACCAGAGAGGGCCCCGAGCGGGCGCACGCAGGTGGGGGCTGGGGGTGGGTGCGCGTCCAAGGCACACAGCTCGCACACGGAGCCCAGCAGCCCGGTGGCTCCCGCCTAGCACCCGCGTGCCCCGGGCCCGGACGCAGGGACGGACAGACAGCCGGGTCCCAGCAGACGCCCTCCACGCTCACTGGCGGTGGCCAGCAAGCTCGTGAACGATGCTCGGTGTCGTCGGCCATCGGGGAACACAGACCAGAGCCCCTCCCACCGCCGGGACACCCCATCGACGGACAGGCGTCACAGCAGGTGGCAGACGGGGTGCTCGCGGCCGGTGGGGACGCCGCACGGCCTGGCGCTTCAGAAAACCAGTCCAAACGCGGAGCCCCGGGGACCCAGCAGGGACACCAGCAGACATGCACCCGAGGGCGACGGAAGCGGGCGTCCGCCTGGACACACGTGCACGCGGCTCACGGCCGCGCAGTTCACAGCAGCGAACAGCGGACTGCGAACAGCGAACAGACGTGCCGGCTGACGAACAGGGGTCGACGCGTGTGCCCGCCTGGTGACGCGTGTGCCTGTTGCTGATGGCGTGTGTCCTCCTGGTGACGCGTGTGCCTGTTGTTGATGGCATGTGCCCGCCTGGTGACGCGTGTGCCTGTTGTTGATGGCGTGTGCCCGCCTGGTGACGCGTGTGCCTGTTGTTGATGGCGTGTGCCCGCCTGGTGACGCGTGTGCCTGTTGCTGATGGTGCGTGCCCGTCTGGCGACGCGTGTGCCTGTTGTTGATGGCATGTGCCCGCCTGGTGACGCGTGTGCCTGTTGTTGATGGCGTGTGCCCGCCTGGTGACGCGTGTGCCTGTTGTTGATGGCGCGTGCCCGCCTGGTGACGCGTGTGCCTGTTGCTGATGGTGCGTGCCCGTCTGGCGACGCGTGTGCCTGCGTCTTGCGGTGTCATTCGGCCCTAATGATGTGTAGCCTGTGAGGGGGAATGAGCTGCACAGACAGACAGACAGACACAGGCCACGCCCCACTGATGTCCTCGGGACTGGACGCGGTTCTCTCAGAGGGTCGCCGGGGGCGAGGGGGGCCCACTCGGCTGGCCGCAGGACCCACGGGTCTCCCCGCACGCAGACTGTCACCTGGGCTGCGGGGCTGACGTCCGCAGGGTGCTGGCCACCGGTTCAGGGAGCGCTCTGACCAGGGCGTCTTGCCGGCGGGCCCTGGGGCCAGCACGAACCCTTCACCACGCAGACGCCCGCACAGGACGAGCAGGCCGTCCCCGCACGCTTCCGCCGCTGAGTAGGAGATCAAAGTGTGCCCGCCGATCAGCTCCTCCGTCGGGCCTCGCCGCACGCACTGGGCGTAGACTCCGTCCCCACGACGGCCGAGGCGGGCGCCTGCACCTGCGTGTTCCAGGCGGGGATCGGGGGGCCGGCGAAGCCCGGGCCGCGGCCGGGGGAGTCGCTGTGGAGACGGGCTGGGTGGGCGGGGGTGGGGGGCGGGCGCCACGGGCCACAGTCCGAGCGCAGGGACGAGTGCAGAGGGGACACACAGTGGCTGGGCCTACTGAGACCACGCGATTCCGGCTCGTGCTGGCCGCCCACGGAATTCGGGGAGGGCTCCCGCTCGGAGGTTTAAGAACTGCGTGGGCGTGGAGGGCGCCCCCAGGTCCAACGGGGTGCCTGGGCGGGGGGAGGGGGGGCTATTCATTGCTCTTCTCGGCTCCCACGTCTCTTTCTTCCACTTCTTTACTCATTTCTCTTATTTTCGTGTTTTCTTTCTTGCATTTTTGGAAAAACGGACCTGCCTTTGCTTTCCTCACACATCTTTTCCTAGCAGCCTGGGGTCGTGTGTGCGTCCTCCGCTCTGCCCCCTACGCCTAGCCAACCACGTCCTCGCTCTCCCCAGCAAACCCGAGAATGACACGGTCCAGCCCGGGGGTGCCCGCCCCGGCCACGCGGCTGCCCCGGGGCGGCCGGCACGTCCGCCTCGGCCTCGCGAACCCGCCGCCCCCACTCCACGTGACTTTAAATCGGCCCCTCACCGATGTCTCCGGCTGCCGCGCTCCGTGCCCCGCGGACCCCACCCACCCGGCACGCGGCATCTGTCTGCCTGCTCCCGCCTTGTCACCCGGACTGTCTGTCTCCTGCGCGCCCGGGAGGTCCCCTCGCCGGACACAGGGTTTCCCCTGAGAGGCCGGAGGGACCCCCGACTCTGGCTCCGGCTGTGCCGAGGCTGCCAACAGCCACCCCCCGCACCGCCCATCTCCGCGGCCCCCAGGCTGCTCTCTGCGTCTTTCTGTCTCTGATGGTTTGTGACTTCACAGCGACGAGCCTCAGCGTGGATGCCTGTCCATGCGCCTTGCGCGGCGCACACTTCCTGGAGCCCCAAATCGCGGTCTTCACCAGCACAGGGGCGGGGGGGTTCTCAGCCATGGCCCGGCCGTCGGGCGATCCGATGTAGCTTCTCCCTCTGAGACGGGGGCCCGGGGCCTGCTCCGGCCTCCCCCGCCCCCCGGGCCCCTCTGCGCATCCTGTCTCGCCGTCCCCCACACGCTGCGCGATGCTTCACGGTCACATCTAGGCCACCCGCTCCCTCGCCGGCCGTCTGATCCGACGTAAAATTCACTCGCTACGTTTTACTTTAAAAAACGTTCTACAAAAAGTTACGATTTCTGTTTGTGGACGTTCTACTTGGTTCTTTGTCAAAGCCGGTCCCGCGGTAACCTCGTGTCTGGGTCTGGTGCTGCACGTTCTCGCTCTCTGACTGTGAGTCCGTGTCTCGTCTGTCCTACTCCGCGGACTCCTTGGGCCTGCGATAGGGGTGCTGTCGCCACGGCGTATCTGTCTGTCCGTGCCGAGCCCCCGGGGGCCGTGGCCTGCTCCACGCCAGCGGCCTCCGAGGATTCTGGGTTTGGGTCCAGCCCCCGCGGGGCGGGGGTCAGGGGGCAGGGGTCAGGGGGAAAAGGGAGGGGCTGGGAGAGCCCCTTTGCTCCGGGCAAACCCAGCAGGGCACTGGAAGCTGGCTCTCTCCGGGGCTGGTGCTCTGCAGTGCTGTGACTTTGAGATGCTGCTGGAGCAGAGTTTGCAACTTAGGGTTTGTTCATGAGCGTTTGCCCGTCTGGTCTTCACCCCTCGTACCCAGTCAGACTCGCCACGCACTCACGTGTGCGCGTCACGTCACAGGGTACCTAACTCCCACCCCCTCCCGTGCAAAAAGCAGCCTTTCATTCGGGGGGGAAAATAAACCCTGGGAATTGAAGCTATCACAGGTTTGAGACGAAGGGCCGGCCGGCTGGTCCCCTCGGAGGCGGCGGGAACCCACGGGCACACGGGCACACGGGCCATGTTACACCGTGTGACGTCCTACACGACGCGATGTGGCGTAATGCGAT
The DNA here is from genome assembly GCA_004027375.1 of Macroglossus sobrinus. Taxonomy (NCBI): domain Eukaryota; kingdom Metazoa; phylum Chordata; class Mammalia; order Chiroptera; family Pteropodidae; genus Macroglossus; species Macroglossus sobrinus. Next base: position 20,107 of record PVKZ01006925.1, on the reverse strand, counting down.
GGCATACGCTACAGTGTGACGTGACGTAATCAGTATAATTAACGGGGCCCAGCGTGACCCACGACAGAGCGCCACGGGACAGGCCGACTCCGGCCGAGCCCCCGGCCCGGCTCCCACCTGCCGCTCACCGGGAGGGGGGACGGGGGGATGTTTCCCGTGTGACATAAAACGTATTTATTTCTCCTCCGTTACAAAAGAAAGCTGTCCTCGTGCCGAGAAGTGTGAGCAGCCCCACAGGCTGCCCCTCCGCGCGCTGGGCCGCCACGTTCGCCCGTCAGCACCGCCTGTGCACGCACGGCCGCCGCGTGTGCAGACACGGCCACGCGTGCGTGCAGACACGGCTACGCGTGTGTGCAGACATGGCACACAACCACACACGTGCAGACACGGCCGCCGCGTGTGTGGACACGGCCACGCGTGCGTGCAGACACGGCTACGCGTGTGTGCAGACATGGCACACAACCACACACGTGCAGACACGGCCGCCGCGTGTGTGGACACGGCCACGCGTGCGTGCAGACATGGCACACAACCACACACGTGCAGACATGGCCGCACGCGCATGCAGACGCGGACACACACACATGCACACAGACACGGCCACACGCCCTGCCCCACACCAGGCACTCGCTGACGCCTGACGTCCCCGCTCCCGCAGGTGACTTTGGGGCTGGGTCCCATTGGGGAGGGGGCCACCCTGCTTCCCTGGCAGCTGCGTGGGGGCCCCTTGCACAGACACGTGTGACGAGGGGTGCGGTGTGACACTGACGGGGACATCTGTGCGCGTCTGCGCATCAGGTGAGGACGGCTTTCATCCACAAACCCACAGGGACACAGCGCATAAGGTGACAGACACACGCAAGGGTCCCTGTCCATCAGAGACAGACGCCGAACTATCCACGAGGGACGTGACGGGCCCCCCGAGGGCGCTTCACGGCACCGGTGTGGGGCGGGGCGGTGGGGGGACAGCGACGGGGGGCCGACGGGCCGTGCACGGGCAGCGGTTCGGGCCCAGGTCACGGCCGCTCCCCGAACCTGGCCCCACACCACCAGGAACGGCCGTGTCTGCAGGGCCGGGCGGGGCGTGTGGGGCCGAGCTCCCTCTCGCGGGTCCCCAAGCGGGGTGAGCCGCGGCCCCCCCCCCGCCTGCCCCCTCCCTCCATCTGCCACCCCCTCCCACCCGTCAGCATGCACGGCCCGGGCTGCGGGCGCGGGTGGTACTCAGGTACTCACGGCTCCAGAGGGAGTAGGCCAGGCGGCAGTTGAGCCGGCGGTAGAGCTGCTTGCTCACGGGCCAGAGGACGAGCGTGCACAGCTGGATGAAGTTGATGACCAGCCCGCTCACCACGAAGACAAAGCCGATGAGCAGGTGCACGACAAACTGCGTCTTCAGGAAGGCGAGCAGGCCCATGGTCGCTACTCAGTAGCGAGTGCAAGGTCCCTCACTGAGAACCGCCGTCCTGAGGACAGGGCCAGCGGTCAGCGGCGGCGCCGAGGCCCGCGGGCCAGGGCTGTGGGCGGAGGAGAAACCCAGGGCGCTCACACCAGGGCCCGGAGCCGCGGCGCCCGAGGGCGCCGAGCTCACCCACACTCACACGCGCGGGAGCCTCCCTCCCTCGGGTGACACACAGGGGGCCTGACACGCACGCCACTCACAGGTGTGCCACGCACAGTCACACAGGCGCACGGACACACCACCCCACGCACACACACACACACGCACACACCACCCCACGCACACACACACACACACACACACAAGGAAAGAAAGGAGAGATGAGAAGAAACACACCCAAACGTTAGCGGTTATTTCTGAAGGCGTTAGTGTGACGATAAACGTTCTAGTGTCTCACTCAGAAGATCAAACCCGCACGTGAAACCTCTTAAGCTGAAAAGCTCCTGTTTTGGTTTCCGACACAAAAGCACAACTTTCCCGAGAACCGGTTTTTCTGCCCTTTGCTCCTCAGCGCTGGGAGCTGCCGGGCAGGACAGAACCCCCCCCCCCAGGGGGCACGGAAGCCAAGCCCGGCAAGCTCAGAGCTGGCCTGTGACATCGTGGAGGCCACCTGCCGTGAGCCTGTGACCCGGGCCCTTGGGGTGGGGGTGGGGCCGGCCTGCAGGCAGCTGTAGAGGGCGCTGGGCCCCCAGGGCAGGCCCTGCTGCCCCTCCCGAGCTGAGCGCTCCCCCCGGGGGGCCGGGGGCGCCCCCGAGCCCGGTGCCTGGCGGACGGGCCGACCACACCACGCACGCGGCGGGGTGGGGTGGCTTCCGAGGGCCCCTCGCGTGGCTGGCTCTGGGGGAGGCCGGCACCCAGGGGGGACGCCCGAGCAGGACGGCCTCGTGTGGGCGGGCGAGCCGCCGTGGGTGCGGAGCCTGCAGCCCAGCAACGTGGACCCACCGGCCACTCGTGCCCGACGCAGTGGCCCCGGGGAGCTGGGAGTGACGACGGTGCTGTGCTGTCTGGGCCCCTGTGTTGGGGCCATGTGTCACGCAGCGTCACTAACAGCTCTCTGAATGCAGAGGAAGTGGCAGGGGCAGCGGGGACACCTCTCAGGTGTGGGGCTCCGTCCTGCGTGCCGGCCGCTGGTCTCGCCCACACCCTCTGTGAGTGGACACCACTCTGCCCTGGTCACCGGGGGCAGCCGGAAGCACGGCGAGGGGGAGTGGCATGTTTGGGCCACGTGGTGAGAGCAGTAGGGCCGGCAATGAGCCCCGAGTCCTTCCGGCCCCCGAGGGGCCCACCGTGGCCTGGGGCTCTCCGTGCAGCGGAGTCTCAGACACACTGGCCGGGCCCGAGGCCGGCTTCTGGCTGGCGCCAGGGACAATGGCTGTGACCAGACCCAATGCTGTCGCCACCACCTGGCTCCTGGCCTGGCAGCCGGCAGGCTCCCTGCACCCCAAAGCCTCGCCTCCCACCCCAGGTCAGGCACATGGCTGCGGCACGCGGGCCAGAGTAAACGGGGTCCCCGGGGGCCAGCTCCCAGGCTGGCACGTGGGCTGCGCCACTGTGCGAAGCTGGCCCAGGTCCCACGCGGACCTCCGTCGCTGGGCACGGGCACAACGGCCTGCCTGAAAGCCAGCCTCCCCGAGCTGCGAGTCCCGCTCGGCTCCGACGCCCTGGCCGGGCGTGCACCGTGACACCGTGAAGCCACCGCCGCTGCGGTCAGGACGAGGCCCTTCCATCGGCCCCGCCCGGCCCTGGCCCCCCGCCCCCTGGCCCCGATGGCACCACTCGGCTCCGGGCGCCAGACCCTCCCCCTTGCCCAGAGCCCTGCACGTGGTCGGGACAGTCCCCGGTCCCCAGACGTGAGCCCTGGACCAGCTAAACCGCTTCCGGGCGGAGCTGCCAACTGCAGACGACACTCTCCCTGAACGTAACTTTGGTCCGACCTCGCGTACGGGGGCTGTGAGTCAGGGACACAAGGACACAGGGACATGAACTTGTATCTTCCTGACAACTGTGGCGTCAACACTCCACACGGCAGGCTCTGTGGCTCTAGAGCTCCAGGCGTTGTGGACAGGAAGCTGAGGACAGAGGGTCAAGAGGCCGAGGGGCTGTGGCTCGGGACAGGGTGGCCACGGCGAGGCCCGGGCCACGGCGAGGCTCCTGACTCCCGCGTCTGGCGCACGAAGACGAGGGTCCCCTTGAGAAAAGGCCGAGACCCCAGCTCTCCGCCCGCCCCACGGGCTGCCCACGTGGTCCACATGCACAGACGCCGCGTGCGAGGGGCGAGGACGCCTGGGTCCCCGTCTCAGTCCCTGCAGCAGACACAGGCTCAGGAGCCTGGCGCCTGCACAGCCCGGCCCCGTACAAGCCACCAGACCCCGCCTTCTCAAGACAGCAGACAAGCGCCACACTCCTCCTCCCCCAGGGGACACACAGGGTGCTGTCACCACCTTTGGGACAAAAGGGACAGGCGCTGGCCAATCAGAGACGGGGAGTGAGCCAGGTGACTCAGCCAGGCTGTGCTAAAAATACTTCCACGGTGGTGAGTCTCCCAGGGGACTCCCGTGGCAGCCGCCACACGGAGACATGGCTTGGGGGAGCCAGCCGGAGTCCCAGTGGGGTGGGAAGGACTGGGGACTCGAACCAGACTCCCCCCTAGCTGAGCACCCCGAGAAGTGCTACCCCCAGTTGTTCTGGCACCTATCCCTCCAGGTGCTTCTGCGGCTCATCTGAGCCTGTGGGTCCTGTCACCTGCTGGTCCTGCTCTGGACCCAGAGGTGACGGGAGAGCGGGGGCCGGGAGCCCCGTGGCCCAGCTCAGCACCGTCACGTAGGGCCTGTCTGCTGGGCTCCGCCCTCAGACCCGACTCCGGCCCCTCCTTACAGGAACTGTGGCCCCCAGAAAGGTATGTGAGGGTCTTAACCCCAGCCTCTCAGGACGTGGCTGCAAGTCAACTTAGGCCATTAGGGTGGCCCTTATCCCACACGACGGGTGTCCCTGTAAAAAGAGGTCAGGACAGACCACACACAGGGCCGGCCACGTGAGGACACAGGGAGCAGACGAGGCCTCGGGAGCAACTGCTCTGTGACACCTGGGCCTCAGGCTCCGGCCTCCAGCCCGGGAGGGACTAAACCAAGAGATGGATGTTACCTTCCCACCTTCCTTCTTCCCTTCCCTTTGCCACCCAGCCGCCCATCTTCCTACCCACCCATCATCCATCCACCCATCCATCACTCACCCATCCATCCATCCACCCATCCATCATCCATCCATCCATCCATCCACTCAGTCATCCATCCATCAACCATCCACCCATCATCCATCCACCCATCCATCCATCTACTCATCCATCCACCTACTCAACCATCCATCCACCCATCATCCATCCACCCATCCATCTATCCACCCATCCATCCATCCACCCATCCATCCATCCACATACTTAACCATCCACCCACCCATCATCCATCCACTCAGTCATCCATCCATCAACCATCCACCCATCATCCGTCCACCCATCTTTACATCTACCCATCCATCCATCTACCCCACCCATCCACCCATCCATCATCCATCCATCCACCCATCCATCCATCCACCCATCATCCACCCACCCATCCACCCATCCATCATCCATCCATCAGCCACCCATCATCCATCCACCCATCCATCACTCACCCATCCATCCATCCACCTACTCAACCATCTACCCATCCATCATCCATCATCCACTCATCATCCATTCACCCATCCATCCACCTTACTCAGCCATCCACCTATCCATCATCCACCCATCCACCTACTCAACCATCCACCTATCCATCATCCATCCATCTATCCACCCATCCATCCACACACTTAACCATCCACCCACCCATCATCCATCCACTCAGTCATCTACCCACCCACCCACCCATCCATCCATCCACCCATTATCCATCCACCCATCCACCCACCCATCATCCATCCACTCAGTCATCCATCCATCAACCATCCACCCATCATCCGTCCACCCATCTTTACATCTACCCATCCATCCATCTACCCCATCCATCCACCCATCCATCATCCATCCATCATCCACCCATTATCCATCATCCATCAACCATCCACCCACCCATCCATCCATCCATCATCTACCTATCCACCTACCCACCCATCTACCCATCCATCATCCATCCACTCAACCGTCCATCCATCCACTCAACTGTCCATCCACCCATCTATCTTCCTATTCAACTACCATCCATCCAACCACCCATCTATACCCCACCCATCAAATCATTCACTTACTCACCCACTCATCCATCCTTCTGTCCACCCATCCATCCATCCATCTATCCATCATCCATCCACGCATCCCACACATGAGCGCCTCTATCTACGGTGCACAAAGCCGGCCTGGTCTGCTACGCGGCAGCAGGGTGCAGGGGTGTGCGGGCTGCCCAGGGGGAGACTAGATGACCCCACGTTTTAGTCAGTGTGTGGACAGTTTTGCTGTTTCTGAGCCGGGACACACTGGAAGCACAAGTCTAGGGACGGACTTTTAAAAACAGAGGACAGTGGAGACGTCACATCACCTCGGAGGTTCTAAAGCATCTTAGTTGAGGTGTCGACGTGCACTGTTTCACGCACGGCCAGGAATCAGGACTGAGCCCCCAGTGCTTCCCGAGCAGCCCGCACAGGCGTCCCCGAGGAAGGGGCTGTACTCACGGGACGCCAGCTCGGCCACCAGCTGGCCCCGCCCTGCTCCTGCGTTAAGCGCGGCCTGGACGAGCGTGGTCGTGGGGGGTCTCCTGGCCCGCGGCCAGCCGCAAGCACCGGGCGAGAAGCGGGGGACGGTGGGTGCTGGGGGCAGACATCCCACTGACAGCCGCACGAAGGGGCAGAGACAAGCTGGCGACCTGAGACAGCAGCGCCTCGGAGGGGGTGCGGTGCCGGGGAGCAGGTCGGCAGCCCCGGGGGCCCCCCGTGACGTCACGAACGAGGACACCATCCCGCGATGGTCGTCCGCCCAGCCCCCACGGCAGGGCGGAGAGAAGGGGCCGCACCGCGTGCACCGTGGTGTTTAAAAGGGCTGGGCGGCAGGGAAGGCATTATTAAGGGACCAACTAAATTTTTAGGCTAGACGATCACAATCCTGTTTTTGAGCTTTAAAGGGACTTTGCTTCAGTTTTGGGGTACACTCACTCACGGGGACCCCCTTATCTTTTAATAAGGTTGACGCTACGACATCCTTCTTTGCCAATAACCACCCGTCGCCAGTCCCACCTCCCTGGCCTTTAGGAACACCGAGGGGTCTGAGAATCGAAGAGGAAGTGAGGACGTCACTGTCCACACACGGCAGGTTCGTGACCTCCGGACCCAAGAGAGGACACGTTCCATGACGAGCGACCGCGGTCACGCGGACAGGACTATGCACGAATCAGCATTCTAACAACGCTCCGTGACGAAGCTAAGGGAAGTTAGTCACTCAGAAGGGACAAAGGCAATGGGGCTTATTTCTTCCTGACCTGACAGTTCCAGGCCACTGACCCCAGGGGGTCGTTGTGGACGAGGGAACAGCCTGGGAAGCCAGCACAGAAGCTGGGGCAGCTGCCAGGGGCCTGGGGACGCCGCTCGGAGCCCAGGCTGCTGGACGGACGGACGTCCTGGCTTCCGGGGCTGCGCCGGCCCCCTGGGAGGCAGGAAGGGGAGGGTGGAGGCTGAGGGGTTTTCCTGAGAAGCCAGTGCGAGTCAAGGTCAGTGTTCAAGGGCTTAGTGACCGGAAGACGAGGCCACGAGGCCCATCGTGTGACCGGGCAGCGGGGGAGGGGGGCCGGCGTGAGTGCCTCCACCGGGACACACACACACACAGGAGGAGGCACCGTGCACGTGTGCAACGGAAAAGACAGAACAACTAATCACAAACTTGCGAAGAAATACACAAAGCTCCTGCAAAGAAACATCGGAACGTCTGAAAGATACAGAAACGCACGGGAAAGCGCTGAGTGACAGGCGGCCGCTCGCCCTCCCTGACGCGCTGGCGCCTCTGCACCGCCCAGACGACATTGGCTCCAGCCCTGGCCCCGGCCCCCAGCTGCAGGGTTCACCCCGCGGTGGCGTGCGGAGGGCAAGACGTCCCACGACTCCGGAGCCTGGCGCTCCGGAGGCCCTCCACCTCCCTGACACCCCCCGGGGCCACGGCGGGAGGGAGCGGGGACAAGCCTGTGGCAGAGGGGCCCACGCAGCCGGACGGACCCGCAGCCCCAGGCGACTGCGGCCACACGGACTCCCGCAGGCCGGACCCGCCGCAGCTCTGCGCTGAGCCCGGCGTGGACCGCGGGCGCCCGGGCCGCGGGCCAGCGACACGGCGGGCGCCTCAGAGCGCCGCGTCTCCCGACGGTTCGTTAGCAAGTGACACGTAAGGGATTCAAAGACCATTTCTTCCTGGTTAATCTATCAGTGTGACCGGACCCTCACTGAAAGGCCAGCGGCGCCCCAGCCCTCGCCCCAGAACTGGACGGGCAGCCGCCACGGTCGGGCAGCCGCCACGGTCCACGTGCGGAACGGGCAGGGGGAAGAGCCCCGGACACCGACGACGCTCAGGGAGCGGCCCCTGGCGACCACACCGCCCTGCGCGGCCGAGGGTCGGGCGTGGGGCCCCGGCCTGTGGGACGAAGCGCAGGCCGGGGGGAGGGGGGTGGTCAGAGGCCGCACCGTGTCCCCGGGCGCCTGGGGCAGGTGTGGCCCTTGCTGTCCCCGTCCCTGTGGACGCACCCCCGCCTCGCGCTCTGCTCTGCGCTGCCACCTGGCGTAACCACTGTCCCAGCACATAACGGCGTCCCCCAGGCGGTCACACGCCTGCTCCAGCGGAGGTACCACAGCTGTGAGCGAGTGACAGGCCAGCCCCCCGCCCCCCTCCCCGACACCAGAACTGCTTCTGTCACAGGCCGTTGCTGAGGGCAGCCCCGCTGCTGTCGGGGCGCACATCCCTGGACCCCAAAGTGCGCCCCAGTCGTGAGGATGGACGAGACAGAGGCCACAGGGGCCCTCCTTGCCCCCCGCCCCCCTCCCCAACCTGCCCCCCCCTCTGGCACTGGGGACGGGGCAGGACCCCGAGGAGACGCTGGCCTGTGGGGGAGCGGGGCCCAGGTGAGGGTGACCCGCACGCCCCTTCCTGCGGTGCCCCGGGATAAAGTCGGCTTCTCCAGGAAAACTAGGAACCCTCAGGGGTCTGGGAGGTACGCGCGGCCCCCTCCCCCCCCATGCCCCTTCCTGCTGGCGCCTCCACCCCGCTGTGAAGGTCACTTCCCACTGTAAAGGTCAAGTGGATGCAATTTCCTCTCTTTCTCCGCAAGTCCTGGTTTACGCCCAGAACCCCTTTCTCTCTCTAGCCCCTGACAAGGCCGCTCGGGGAGCTGGCCCCGCCCCCCCCGTATCTCCCAGAGGGGACCGCGGGACATTGGAGAAGGAACCAGAGGGGTGTCTGGGCCCTGGGAGGGACACTCCTTTCCGTGACACTTTCCGGGAGCCAGCTGAGGGATCCCTTCCCTAAAAGTCGGGAAACCCATAGCAACGGGAGGGGCCGCTGTCCTCCCCTCCCCCACCCCGCGACCCCGCGACCCCGCAGGGGCAGCTGGCTGGTGGGTGGGCCCTTACCTGCCTTTTCTCCCTCCTCCCCCCTCTGCCGTCTGGATCCCAGGTCCCAGGGCCGGTGCTGGGCGTCCTGCCCCAGGCGCAGCCCGCAGGACGAGGGGGCAGGGCGGGGGTGGCCCAGGCCCACTTGGCACTCACCTCCCCACAGCTGGCCTGTGCCTGCATCGTGGCCCCAGGGCGCCTGGTCACGGGAGTGACCCAGGGGACACGCTCTGCCAAGTGGGTGAAGCATTAGGGCCGGGCCCACGTTCGTGCCAGGCGCTGAGGCCAGCCGGGTGCAGAAGGTGACAGTGGCAGGCTGGCAGCCCTCAGGGAGGGGCAGGGACCCGCCCACAAGGCTCCAACGCGCCACCCTGGGCTAGGCAGCCCCGGCGGCCCCCCTGCCTGCTAACGCCGCCTGCTAACACCGCCCTGCCCCGCAAGGTGCCACCTCCAGGGACAAGGAGCTCTCTGGAACGCGGTCACACGACAGGCTCGCACAGAGACCTCCGCTTGGCCCCCTCGTGCTCGGTCTTAAACGAAAGTGTTTCCTGAGACGTGCTGGCACGGCCGTGTCACCAGCACCCGCACGGCCGGGAGGCCGCAGCTCTGCCAGCCACGCTGCCCTCCCCCCACCCCACGGAAGGCGGGTGAGAGGCGGGGCCCAGCCTGCCCGGCTGGGGGAGCAGGGCCCCCTCCCGCCTGGCCTGGATGTCCCCCTTCCTGGCCAGCCAGCGGGGTGGCGGTGCGGGAGGATTACCGAGAGGCTATTCATCACGTGTCCCCTTCCCGCTGCGGTGGGTCACAGGGCGCCCCGGGCCTGGAACCGGAAATGTCCCACGGGAACCGACAGACACGCCGGGCAGGCCGGGGTCTCCAAGAACTGCGGGCTGGGACCCCGCCCCTCAGAGGCGGCGCTCAGGGCCTCCCCGTCCCTGTCACCAGGACGGGGCCTGGCACTCTGAAATGTGTGTGTGGTGAATGCGTGTGAACGCGTCTGCTCCACCCGCAGCACCCAACACGGCGCCTGCCGGGCCGGGGCCCCCGCGGGGGCTTTCCCGGGGCGCCGGTCCGGGGTCCCCTCCCCGCGGCGTTCCTTCCGTGAAGGAACGGGCGAGGTCGCCCTGGAGACACGTGTGTGGCCCTCTGCCGCGGCCTCGGGCTGACGGACACAGAGCCCGCTCGCCGAGGGCCACGCCGCCAGCCTGAGTCCCCAAAGCGACCCACCCACGTGGCCCTCCGGTCCAGACTGGATCAGCAGAGCCCGCACAAGCCCGCGGGTTTCAGAAGCTTCCGGGCGGCGCTGTGAGCGCCACGGACTAGCATCTGCTGGATGCCCCCGTAACAATGAAGACGCCTCGAGCCCCCGAATCCCGCGGGTGACTTTTCCGATGACCTAGATCTGCGAGGAAGGCCGAGAAGACGAAGGTGAGGCGACAGCCCTCGGGGGACGCCTCTGCCCTGCCCGGCCACCGGGTGCAAGGCGCCCCGAGACCTCCGAAGTGCCCATCCCTCAGCCCCGAGGGTCAGCGCTAAGGAGCCGCCCGCCCGGGGATCCGGAGGGGCGGGCACCAGAGCGTCTCCGGACTGTCCCTGCGCTGGCTGTGGACGACACCAAGGGATCGGAGACGCGAGGCGGGAGCCGGTGACGCCAGCACACCCGCCCGCCGGGCGCGAGCCCGTCCTGCGCCAGCGTGGCTGCCGTGCGGGGCGGCAGCTGACACCAGCTGCTGTCACTCCGCAGGCTCGTCTCCCCACGAAACCGCCCTTCCTCTGGGGCGAGCACGCTGCCCCCCAGCCCGGGATGACTCCGCAGAGGCGGCCCCCACCTCGGGAAAGCGCCGAGGCCAGTCAGTGGGGGGTGGGGGGCGTCAGGGACACTACCGGGGCCTGCTGGCTCTGCCACTCGGCGGCACTAATGTCAGGGACTCCGGGGGTACAACTGGAGCCGGGAAGCTGCTGGAACGCGTGGGCCCCACCGGCGTCTGGGGGACCCGCCCGAAACTGCCAGGCTCTGCATCAACCCCTCAAAGCACGATACAGCGTTTGCCGGAAACTGTCAGTGATGTAGGAATAATGTTGCAACATTAGAACCATTTGTATCGCTTTCGCCTGTTAATTCCTTCTAATTGCCGTAGAAACGCCAGGTTCGCCCTCGTCCTCCAGCCCTGCGGCCGAGAACCATGTCAGAGGCGGAGTGCCTGCCCCCCGTCTGGCCCCGGGGAAGATACCCCCCGACCCGCACCCCCAAAGCCGTGTGCTCCTCTCCCTGTGCCACACCTCGCCCCATCACACCGCGTGTCCTCAGCCGTGACGCGTGTGCCCAGCACAGCCCGTGGACCGAGCCAAGGGGATGGTAGTGCCATCTGTCCTCGCGTGCCACCCTGGCCAAGGGACCCCGCGGCAGCGGCGGCCGTCGGCTGTGGGCCGTGTGGACAGCACGCCGGGGCAGGGCGCGCTGGCCTTGCCACTGCCAACACCCCGAGGACACACGCCAGACCTCACGGCCCAGAGGGCACGCCCCGTCTTGTCGCTCTGCCGTGTCGCTGCTGAATAGACAGGCAGGTGGCCTGCCAGCGCAGCTGCGGGCGGGGCTGGGGCTTGGGCCAGCGTGTCCTTACCTGTCACAGGTGGCCTGGGTGTTTACACCGAACCCAAGAGTGAGGCCCTTCCCTCAGCCGCCGTGCTGGGCGGCAGAGCGGGCTGACCAGCGGGACGGGCTGAGCCCCCACGGCCACCCGGCCGGTCAGGGGCTCCGTGTGGCGCCCCCTGCTCGGTCACTCACAGGGCCTGTGTCCACCCTCTGCGGCTTGGTCACTCACGGGGCCGGCGTCCACTCCCCAGGCCCTGCTGCTGGAGGCCCCACCGCAGCACGAGCCGCCCAGGGACACTGCCACAGCTGCTGCCATGGGGACTGTCTGGGGACACTGCCCCCCATAGGCCCTGTCCCCGCTCGTGGGAGCCGAGCCTTCCATGACCTCAGCTCCAAACGCCCTGGAGGCGGCCACGAGCCCCTCCTTAAGGAGCTCACGAGTCACGGCTACGGGGACATCGTCACGCAGGCGGGCGCCCGGCGCCTCGGGCCTGCAGCCAAGCGGGGCTCGTGCACTGGTGCTGGCTCCGGTCGGCGAGGCCAGACGCGAAGGAGCGTTAACCAGGTTACTGGGGAGGAAGCTTCCAGGTCAGATCAGAGGGAGAACTCGCACCGACCACGGGGCAGACGACAGAAGCAATCCAGGAGGAGCCTCGGAGGAAGCGTCCCTTGCCAGGCACTGCCTGCTCCCCGGCCCTGGCGAACCCTCACCCGCGCTGGGCTCAGCTCCCCCCGCCACCGTGACCGGGGCCCCGGCCCTGTGTGCAGGCCGCCGCGTGCAGAGCGGGCGGGCACCCCGTTCTGCAGACGGCACCGGGGCGCAGGGCCCCCACCACAGCCTCGTGAGGTGGCAGAGCTCGACCCCACAGCCCAGGCCAGGAGCCCGCACACAGCCCCTCGCCTGGACCCCTACGCACTCACGGCCTGCGCTGTGCACCCCTGACCGCCACAGAGGATCCCCACAAAGCCACTCATGTCTCGGGGGCACCACGGGGCACGGCTCCCCCAGACACTGCCGGGTTCCCGCTCAGGGACGGACTGCGTGGCGATCGGCAGCCCGCAGCGCCCGCCTGGGGAGCCCCGAGAGGGAGACAAGGGGGCGCGAGGCCTCCGGACCCCCTTCAGCGACCTGCCACGCAGAGCGGCGCCCGCGGGCGGCCAGCGTGGCCCCCGAAGGCCCTCGTGTGGCAGGAGCAGACGTGCTGTGCTCCAGAGGTGACCGGCTCCCCACCTGCCCCCAGGCCCCCGTCCGGGGCGGTCTGTGGACGCGCAGGGCTGGACGGAGGGGACGAGCCCCAGCACCCGAGCCCCGCCCTAGGACACCCCGGCCGGCATGGCCACGCTCACCAGTACAGGTAGTAGGCCACGGCCACGGCCACCACGGCCGCACAGATGCCCGAGAACAGGCAGGTAGAGTAGCTGGCCAGCATCTTCGGCGCCTGTCCGGGGGCTTCCGGGCTCGGCAAGGAGGGGACTGGCAGCGTGCACGGTGTCACCTTCTGACAGCGTGTGTGTGTGTGTCACCTTCGGCCGCAGGATAAGGAGGAGGGATTACACCCCCCCCCCCCGACTGCCTATGTCAGACGGGCCTTGGGTGCCGAGCCTCTGCTCAGCAGAAAAGGGGGACCGCACGCTTCCGGGGTGCTGCCCTCCGACCCGGCGGCACCCTGCCAGCCTTGGAGACCGACTCGCGGGGAAACGGAACTCTGGGGCAGCCCGTGAAACACGGCCGCTCCTCGGCCTGCTGCGGGGGCCGCGGGGGCTGCCGGGCCGCGGGGTGCGGGCGCCCCACTAATCCAATAAGCGGCTTTCCACGGGAGCCGCTGTAAACAGGTGGCATCACGGGGCTCGGCCAGGATGCGGGTCAGCGGGCCCACCCCGCACCTGGCCCGGGCTGCAGACCGAGCATGCGCACCGTCCCCGCCCCGCCTGTCACAGCCTCGGAAACCCCGACAGACAGCGCAGAGCCACAGCGCACGCCGGGCAAGCCGGCGAGGGGGGCCCAGGCTCGGCCTCGGCTGGGGAGACCCCGAAAGTGACGGGCAGACGTCCTCTCTTGGGGGCAAGGCCCCAGGCCGTCGCTCCCCCGCCCTGGGCCGGGCCGCCCCGCTCCCCACCACTGCGACCCAGCCTTCGAAGGCCACACGTGACACCCAGTTTCAGCGTTCGGCCCCGGGGCTGAGAGGGCCCCGGGCCACGCCACACGGGGAGCTGCAGCGAGCCACACGCCCCGCTCCGCAGGGAGCAGGCTGCACAGCCAACGGCGCGGAGACGAGCAGGTGGGGGACGGTCTGTCCCCTCCCACGCGTCCCCGGCCCCCGAGACTCTGGATGTGCAGGAAGGAGCTGAGATCTCGGGGAGACGGGGACTGAGGACAGACGCGCCACTCAGGGCAGAGGCGCCGTGAGACAGCTCGGGGGCTCTGTCTGTGCGTGACACGCCTCCCTCGGGGTCACCGTGCTGCTCCGGGGTGATGGGGAAGGCATTGCTCGGTGCGTCTTCCCTGGCACGTGACACGAAAGACGTGCTTCCCAGCGAGACACCCCGCGGCCAACACGCTGCCTGGCCCTGCATGGGGGTGGGGGGGGGCGTGCAGCCAGCCCTGCCCTGCAACGGAACCTGCCGTGTCCTCTTTCTACCCCACTGCGTGACAAGGTCCGGAGATGGGGACGGGCGCCTCAAGGAATGCATCGTCAAGAACGAGGACGTGGCATGTGTTTAGGGATAATCGGTTTCTTAAGAACCATCCTATTCATAAGGGGAATTTGGGTAGCACAGATTCTAGTAAGTGTAGGCGCTGTACAAGGGGATTTCAAAATTGGCTCTGAGGAAAACATGGTAAATTCCCCGCATATGGGATCAGCTCCAGTCACCCTGACTCTTCAGAATGCATAAACCCTTTATTTGAACAATTATTAAGGGACATTCCTTTTGACGCGCCTCTTAAAGATGTTATGAATAAATTACAACAAGCTGAATTATTAGAACCAGCTTATACTCCTGTTTCTATGCAGTTAGTAGAAAAATTAGTAAAAGAGAAGAAATTTACTCATAAGCCTGTGCCTACTATGGAAGGGCCTCCTTTTGTGGCCTATTGGATAAATAAAAAACTAGTAGTTTAAGTTTGATAGAAAGGCTGGTTGGGTCAGGATCTCCTTGGTGCTTAAAAACAAAGGAACGAAAACTTAGCTTACAAAAGCAGCTTTGTAAAACTGATTTTTTAAATGTTTTCCTCGATACTGCACCAAGGAAACTGTCAAACAGCTAGGAGAAAGTTTCAGCTTAAACTTTAGATAACAGCATAAATAAAGAAAGATTTATTCAGGCACAAAGAAGAACAATGTCTGCCCACGAGCCAAATGTGCTGTTCTGAATCCCTCTATCTATCCCCTTTACTTAAGTCAAACTGTATCTTACGTAATAGATATAAGAATTAAAAGTTTAGATTGTTCCATCAGGTGGTTCTTCCAATAATTGAGAAAAAAGAATGTACTAGTTAATCACGAATAATAATATACTCCATAAGATTTTCTGCTTTGCTTAACCATGGAAATTTAACTCTCTGCTACCTTAACAACAAAGTATAATCAAATGCTAAAACAGAAAGTATAAAAGTTGTACTCAAATCACAATAAAACAGAACAGTGTCACATCGCCTCTGAGCTGTGTGGTCGACTGTCTCCTGCCCCGACGCCTTGCCCACCCTTGGGGCCCCCTGGATCCTGTCACAGCTGGACCGGGGCAGGAACCGCCCTACACCCCAGGGCCCTGCACCCTGGGGCGTCCGGCCGGCATCGGAGAGTCCTTCCAGACCCACGGGTCTGTGATTTCCACCTCGGCCTCTGGCCCGAGGAGCCATCGGGAGAGAGGGCGGGTCCTCAGGTCAGGGGATGGCCCTGAGAGTCACCTTGCTGGCTAAGGCTCTCCAAGTCCTTAATCCCACAGTGGCCGTGGGGACGGCTGGGCTGGGAGCGCCCGCCCCTGCCTGGACGTGCGGGCCCCCCGGGGGGCCTGGGGGACGGGCTGTGCCCAGCCGGCCACCGGGCCTCGGTCTTCCTAATAAACCACGACAGGACCTGGCTCACGCAGGACACTGCCCAGTGGCCGATGTCCACACCACAACCACCCGGCCGGGTCCCGGGGGCCCCCGGGTGCCTCTCAGCCGCAGGGACACTAGCCCTGGCTGCACCCGGGGGCCTCTGCCAGGCTCCGTGGGGCGGGGCGGCAGGTGCCCTCGATGGCACGTGTCCGGCTGGGGGGGGGGCTCAGGCCCCCCGACCAGAGGGCCCGTGGCCTCTACCTGCTCGACGTCACTGCCCCATCTCACGCCCCACGTCTCTCAAAGTTCAGGAGAACACATCACACGAGAACATGTCACAGGAATGTCACGTCTCTAGGCCACTTCTCCAGGCCTGAACATTATCGGCTTATACTAAACTTCACAGGAGAAGGGCAGGATTGTGTCCACAGAACCCGCTGGTTCCCTCAGAGCAGCGACACCAAAGTTTCGTGTAAAAAACTTAACAAAACCTCTCCTTGGACTAGGACTAGGTGACTTTTCTCGCGAAATTCCCACATCTCCTCTTCTGCACAGTGGAGAGAAACGCCAGGTGTGAGCCATCATTCCTGCTCAACCGGCCGTGCTTACGCTCGTCGGGCGTGGGCAGGCGTGCGCGGTAATCACGCACCTGTCACGAAGATGCAGGCTCGCAAAGAAGCCCCCCAGTAACCCCGCGGACACCCCTGCGTGCAGGGAGGACGCCATCTGCCGGCCCCAGGGCCCCTGAGGCCGCGGGCTAAGCCGAGCCCCCGGGGAGCTGTGAGCCGCTCACCACACCTGCTGAGCGCCCGGCCCCGCCCCGGGGACAGGGCGTGTGACCGGCCAGCAGGGACGTGCAGGCAGGTGGGCGGGGGGCCTCAAGGGGGGGGTTGGAGCTGCACTGCGAGCCCTGCTTCCAGGACAAACCCAACCCCACCCTGGTGCCCCCAAGGGAGGGGCAGGGGGCCCACGGGACAGCCCTGAGCATGCAGGCCCTCACCCCTCCTGCGCCCTGTGTCAGCCGCGCCCCTCCCCCGTGTCTCCGCTCCCCTCCCGTCCAGGTGTGTGCCAGTCACGGTCCCCCCACTGGGGTCCCCGTCTGCCAGCCTCACCTCCTGGTCCTGGCCCCAGCGTGGGCCCCGCCTGGGATCAGCCAGAGCCAGGTGCGGACAGCCTTACAGCACTGGGAGGGCTCGTTAGCGCCGAGGCCTGAGACGGCCGGTCAGCACAGACACCAGGAGGGCCACGTGGGCCCTGCTGACACGCGGGTGACAGTCCAGGGAGACCGTGTCCAGACAAGCGGGTGACAGGTCAGGGAGACCATGTCCAGACACGTGGGTGACAGGTCAGGCCAGACACAGGTGACAGGTCAGGGAGACCATGTCCAGACACACGGGTGACAAGTCAGGGAGACCACGTCCAGACACACGAGTGACAGGTCAGGGCAGACACAGGTGACAGGTCAGGGAGACCATGTCCAGACACAGGTGACAAGTCAGGGAGACTGTGCCCAGACACACGAGTGACAGGTCAGGGCAGACACAGGTGACAGGTCAGGGAGATCGTGTCCAGACAAACGGGTGACAGGTCACAGCAGACACAGGTGACAGGTCAGGGAGACCGTGCCCAGACACGCGGGTGGCAGCAGAGAACTAACAGCACAGGGCCACCGGGCGCCCGGCAGACCCGGAGTGGACGCCAGGCTTGGCCAACGCCGGCCTCGGCGTGCTTCGCTGGCCCCCGAGTGGCCAGTCCCACCCAGGCCCTCGGGAGTGACGCTGGGCTCACTCTGCCTCCAGCAGCCCCCTGGGGGCCAGGCCGTCCCTTTGTCCCCACTGCTCCACACCTCAGGCTCCTGTGACTCCACAGTGAGCACCCTCTCTGTCAGGCACTGCGTCCCTTCCCAACAGCCTGGGCCTCGAGAACGTGGGCCCCCCGAAGCCCCCGGCCGCGCTGGGGTCCGGACACGCTGAGGGGCTGCTCCTCCGCCCCATGCCCCCGCTTTCCGCACCCGCCAAACACGCCGCCCCGGGCGCTCCCCACAGTCCGGCATTTACGAGGTTAACGAGAGGCTGCCGGCCGCTGGGGACACCATCTCACCGCTGTTTACCCAGCCGGGGCGCCAGGGCCGAGGTCGGGAAGCCGGCCGGACCACCGAGGAGGAGGGGAGGGGGGCTGCCGGCAGCACCCTCCCGCGACCGGCCCGCGGGCCCCCCAGGCGCCTCGCTGCCGACATGGGGCCTCCGGAAAGGCGAGGGGCCCCGCGAGCCCTCTCCTGGGGTCCAGCAAGGAGCAGGGGGCGGGGGACGCCGGCCAGGCGGGCCCCAGAGGGGCGCCCAGGGTCTCCTCACAGCCACGCGGGCCCCGGGGCCGCCCCCGCCCCCCTGCCACCCCGCCACAGCACGCAGGGCGGGCGCCCCGTGCAGGGAGGCGGCAGGCTTTGCACTCCGCCCCTCACCCGCTCCCCCTCCGCAGCCCTGCACATACGCAACGTGGGAGGGCACACACCCCGCACGGCCGGCTCTTCGCGTGACTCACCCCGGGGTCGACGCGATGTGGGGCTCACGGGGGCCGCCGGCACGGAGTCCTCCGTCCACACCAGGACACGCCGGGGACGGGGGTTACTATGCGAACCAAACACCGGGCGGGTAAACAGCCGGGGAGCGCGCCCGTGAGGCCCGCGGCCAAGTCTCCAGTGCCCGGGCACCCGGGGCCCGGGCACCCGGGGCCCGGGGCCAGGCGCCGTCTGCGCAGCCGGGTCACCCCTGCGCTCACAGGGGCCACAGGACGGCCACCGTGGCCGTCCCCGGCTGCGCCGTCTGCGGCCAAGCCGCCCCGCGCGGGGGCTCGCCCGCTACGAGGGGCGAGGAGACGCTGGTGGGGGGACGGGGCGCCTTGGGGGACGCGACCGAGGGTGGCTGCCGGGAAGCTGCCCACGGGCACGGGCCGCCCACGGGCACGGGCCGTCCACGGGTGCATGGTCGGGAGCCTGAGTCGCGGGGACGCTCTGAGCGTTTCGAGGCTGCATGCCAGGACAGGTGGGCGGCCCCGGGCGCATGGGTGGGACACGCACACGGCCACACCTGCGAGAAGGACCCAGCGCTCCTCGCAGAGGCCAAGTCGCAGCACACAGGAGGGGGCGCAGGCGGGTTCCAGCGCACCCCGAAGGACAGGCACGCCCTTGCCGGGGACCCGCGGCCCCCGGGGCCAGCACCGGCAGCCGCCACTCGGACGCGGAACACGACGTTCCAACGAGACGCGCCTTCAGACGTGAAACCTCTCAACGATTGTCACGATTCTTAACATCCACGCGGGGTCACCTCTGCTCCCGGCCGTGTCGGCTGAAGTCACTCACAGTCCCTATCGGACCTGCAGGCTCAGGGACTGTGTGGACACGCCGTCCGGGGTGCCCTGCTCTGGGGCAGGCGCACCGACCCCTCCACCAGCTGCCCCTGGTCTTCAGAAGCTCTTGACGAAAGTTGTCCCAAGTCGGGACAACAAAACCGGAGGCTACGGCTGCCGCGAGGCTGCGGGCACGCGGCTTCTCCGCGGTGCCCACGCCGTCAGAGCGGGAAACGGCCAGAGGGGCAGATGAGGGGGGGCACCTCGGTCACGACGGGGGAGGGGGGAGCCTGGGGCACAATGGCGGGGGCCGCCTGGGGCGCCGCCAATGTGCTCGCCGGACCGAACCGAGCTTGTCTGCTCAAAGGGCACGGACACCGTGTACACAGCGATCTAGGGAACGGTCCACAGGACCCTGGACGCACACAAGCCCGGAGCGAGAGCTCAAGCAAGAACGTGGCCGTGCTGAGGGACACGTGTGTCCTCCGGGCAGGACAACCCCGGGGGCAGCCTCTTACAAGAAGTGGGGGGAGGCCGGGCCGGACCCCAGCCTCCGACCACCCGCACGGCGCCCTGAGTGGGGTCGGAGGGACGGAGGAGAAAGACCCGGAAGCCGAGGGCCTGGGAGGAGGAGCCCACGCGGCTTCTGTCCCCGTCCCCGTGTCTCCTGTCCCCGTGCGCCTGGCCCTGCCCGCCTCTCTCCAGCCGCGACTCGCTTCAGGCCGCCGTGAAGGGGCAGCGAGGACCTTGCAGGTCCCTGCCACCCACAGGAGGGTGCCGGCGCCCTGCAGGAGGTGGCTCGTGGCTCCTCAGGACGAGGGGACAGGGCGTGGCGGCTCCGCTGGGCGCGGGGTCCCCGGCTCGCCCGCGTGGGCTGCGAGCTGCCAGTTCCACGGCCGGACTGCAGCTCCGGGAGTGAGCCTGGGTGCGGCGTGTCCTCACGCGGGGCGGGCCCCGCGGGGGCCGAGCGTGGGGGCCGGCGGGGAGCGAGCACTTCACAGGGCGCAGGCCCGGTCTACACCACCCGCCCGCCCGGTCTACACCCCCACCCGCCCGGTCTACACCACCC
>PVKZ01006924.1:0-28556 GCA_004027375.1 Macroglossus sobrinus | reverse complement strand
CAGTCTCGATTCTGCGTGCCCTCCCACTACTTTCTTTTTCTTTAATCCGCGCTCCCCCTTTCAGGAAACTGCTCGACTCGTCGGCTGGCTCCGACACTCAATGAACTTAAGAAAAGAGTAAATGATCTCAGTGAGGATTTCAACAAAGAGCTAGTAAACATAAAAAGGAGATAGAAACCACAATAAAGAACCAGTCAGAAATGTGGATTATAATAACTGCAATGAAAAACACATTAGATGTGATCAACACTTAATTAGATGAAGCAGAGGATCAAATCAGCCACTTGGAAGACAAGGTAGTGAAAATAAAAAATAAGAATAATTTAAAAATTAGAAAAGTTTAAGGGACCTCTGGGGCAACATCAAGTGTAACAATATTTACATCATAAGGGTACCAGGAGAAGAGAGCAAGGAATTGATAACTTATTTGAAGAAATAATGACTGAAAACTTTCCTAACCTGGTGTAGAAAAATAGATATACCAGCACAGGAAATGCAGAGAGTTTCAAATAAGATGAATCCAAAGAGGCCCACACCAAGACGCATCATAATTAAAATGCCAAAGGTTAAATACAAAGAGAGAATCTTAAAGCAGCAAGACTAAAGCAGTTAGTTACCTACATGAGAACTTCCATAAGATAATCAGCTAATTTCTCAACAGAAACTTTGCAGACCAAAAGCAATTAGCACAAAATGTTCAAAGTGATGAAAAGCAAAGACCTACAATGAAGATTACTCTACCTTGCAAGGCTATCATTTAGAATTAAAGGAGAGAAAACGAGCTTCCCAATAAGAAAATGCCATTATTACAAGAAATGTTAAAGAGACTTCAAGATGAAAAAAATAAAAAATATGAATATGGAAATGTTGCAAAGAAAAAATCCTCACCAACAAAGGCAAGCACATAATAGAAGCAGTGGATCAACCAATACTAAAGGTTGTATGTACAAAGGTTAAAAGTCAAAAGTAGGAAGATTAAGGGATACACATGAACACACACACAAAAGAGGTAAATGACAAAAACATAAACATGGAGAGGGTGAGTAAAAGTGTTAGTGCTTTTAGAATGTGTTCAAACTTAAGCAACCATCAACTTAAAATAGAATGCTATAAACACAAAGCACATGAAAACCACAAACCAAAAATCTATGAGATAATATAAGAAATAAAGAGAAAGGAACTCATATACAACACTACAGAAAGCCATCTACAAGAGAAGAGAGCAAACACATGAGAAATGAACAGAGAACAATGAAAACAATTAATAAAATGGCAATAACTACATACCTATCAATTAAATGCTCCAGTCAAAGGACAAATGGATAAAGGTATGACTCATATATACAATTGAATATTACTCATCCCTAAAAAAGAATAAAATCTTACCATTTGCAATAACATGGATGGACCTAGAGGATGTTATGTTAAGTGAAATAGTCAGATAAAGGCAATACCATGTGATTCCACCTGTATGTGAAATCTAAAAAACAAAATAAATGAACAAACAAAACAGAAACTCATAGATACAGAGAACATTTTGATGATTGCCAGTTGGGAGTGGGGTGGGGGCAGAGTGAAAAAGGAATGAAGAAAAAATTGTCAGTTACAAGATAGTCAAAAGAATGTAAAGTACAGCTTAGGAAATATAGTCAATAATATTGTAATAACTATATATGGTGTGAGGTAGAAGCTTATTGGAAGATCACTTTGTAAGTTATATAAATACCATAATACTGAATATCAGCTGTAATTGAAAAAACTTTTAATTTTAATAAAAAATACAATTTTAATCAAATTGTACTTGGTTTTATATCCAGCTCTTTCCTCATACGCTTTTTACAGCTATTTTTATTTCATTTGTCATTACTAAGGGTGGATCTTTTTCTTATACTGGTTTATAATATACAAGATATATATATATACACAAGGACATAGATTGGGGTATTTGTATTTTATATTTGTAAAGAACTGCCCAAATTACTCTTAAAAGAGCTTTTATTTACTTTCTCTTTGAAAGATAATCTCTGATCTATTCTTGTTTTTTAGTTTTTTCAGAGGTAGTCCTACACAAGAGCAAGGCATTCAGAGGGACACAATTAAAGAGAAAAACATAAGAATGTGGTACTGTTTGGTGAGGTTAAGTCCCCTTCTACTTTCCCTTCCTGACATTTTACTTTTTCAGATGTTATTGGTATGCATACCTTTTTATTTTTAATATATTAGACATATAGTCAAAATTTCTACAATATGTATTCTGCTAATCACTTCCTTTTTCTTTTTTGTTTCTTGCTTTTTTTCCCCCCCTGAGCTCTCCCTTTTTACTGCACTGAGACTACATTAGAACTTTTGAAAAATTAGCTGCCATTTGTTCTGACTGGTCTGTGTGTTTTACAAACCTGGGATGTTTTCACATATATCAATATTTCTCTGCCTGTTACATTTGATAAAGGTCTAGTTTAAGCTGTCCAATATTGTTAACTATTTGTCATGTGTGGTTATTGAGCACTTGAAAAATGGCTAGTCTGAATTAAAGAATGGCTAGTAGTATTTTTATATTGATTACATGTTGAAATAGTTTATATATAGTTTGTTATATATAATATTTTAAAATTAAGTCACTTATTTCTTTTTACTTGTTTAATGTGACAACTACTAGAAAATTTGAAATTACCTATGTGGCTCATTTCATATTTCTATTAGGCAGTACTGGTCTAGTTAGTTCACATAGCTGAGAAGGAACCCATCAGAGATTGTAAAGTCTCTAGACAAAAGAATGTAAGAGCTTGAAGTTATTTTAACTGTTCAACAGTTTCTGATCTTTTTTTGTTTGTTTGTTTATTCAATATGGATAGAGGTAGTTGAAGAGAGAATCACCTTAGGTATTGGAAAGTTTAAATTTGGATTCTCTCCTTTTCATCCACTTGTCAATCTAAAATCTATGGAGTATATTCCTGTTCAACAGCTGGGTGCCTGGATAATACAGCCTACCTCAGAGCTATTTATGAGCATAAGATTTAAGCAGCGCAGTAATACTCCAGATCCTTGGGACCTATGACAAAAGTATTTAAATTCTAAATATAGATTCATATATTTTCTTAATCACTATAAAGCACTCAAACTACTACTAATGGCCCAAAACAAAAATTCTGCTGCACTAACCATAGTGACCAAGTTGATTTAGGTATACATTTTTTAAAATCCAGTTACTGTGTATCTTTGTTCCTGTATGCAATATCTATCTTAAGTAAATTTCAGTCTCCACCTCATTTTTACTGTAATAGCCTCATATCATTTGCCTTCTCCAGTTTCCTTTCCCCTTTTTCCATACATTTTATAAAATAATAATAGTTCCCATTAAGTATTGCTAAGCATTAATGTGTTATGATAAATTCATGTAACAATTCTATAACAAAGGTAGAATTATCTCCCTTTAACATCTGAAAAACTGAGTTCTGAAAAGATAGTGATTGGTCTATGAAAATTCTAGACATTTAGATTTGAAACAAGAGGGAATTAATAAACCATGATACAGAATTGTTGGGAGCCAACCGATGGGAAAGTTTAACTGAGAAGTTAACCTTGGAACATAAATCTCATAAGTCTCGCTAGGCTCCTAGGAATGTTCAAAAGAGAAAAACACAAGATAAGCCCGTGCCTGCAGCTGCCTGCAACCCAAGATATCCTGTTTGACTAATCACCTACCAGCAGACCATATAAGGCTGCCAGCGCCACGACAAATCGCCCCATGCCTGCCTCCCTTTTTCTTTTGAAAATATATATATCCTTGTGTGAAAAATAAACTTTGAGAGCTTGATCAGACCATCAGACTTGCTCTCCTTCTTTGTGTCTGTCTGTCTCTTTTCATCCAGGTTGCCCTTCCCCCTCGGATCCCCCGCTGACTGTCCCATGGGTCGGGGCACAGAATGGTGCCCTGTAAACCATTGATAATGATAATGGATTAATTTCCACATATAGAATAGACTAATTTTTGACAAAGTCACCAATACACAATGGCAAAAGGATAGTCTCTTCAATAAATGCTGTTGGTAAAACTGGATAGCCACATGCAAGAGAATTAAATTAGACTTGTATCTTGTCCCACACACAGAAATCAATGCAAAATATATTAAAGACTTAAAGATAAGACCTGAAAACACAAAACTCTATAAGGAAACGTAGGGAACATGTTCCAAGATAGGTCTTGACAATGATTTTTTGGATTTGACACCAAAAACACAGGCAACAAAAGCAAAAATAAACAAGTGGGACTCCATCAAACTAAAAAGTTTCTGCATGGCAAAAAAAACCAATGAAATGAAAAGGTAACCCATGGATGAGAAAAAATATTTGCAAATCATATATAAGAAATTAATACAACTCAAAAGCAAAAAATAAATAAAAACTAATTAAAATGGGTAAAGAGCCTGAAAAGACATTTTTTAAAATAAGACATACAAATGGCCAAGAGGTACATGAAAATATGCTCAACTTCATTGGTTATCAAGGAAATTCAAATAACCACAAAGAGGTCAAAGAGGTATCACCTCACACATATTAGGATGGTTATTTTTTTAAAAGTCAAAGGATAACAAGCATTGTCAAGAATGTGAAAAAAGGAAGCCTCTGTACACTGTTGGTGGGAATGTAAATTGGTATATCCATTATGAAAAACAGTATGGCTGCTCCTCAAAAAATTAAAAATAGAACTGCCATATGACCCAGCAATCCCACTTCTAGATATATAGATAGATAGATATAGATAAGTCTATCTATATCTATCTATCTATCTATCTATATACATATATACATATACACACACACACACACACACACACACACACACACACACACACACACACATATATATATATATATATATATATAGAGAGAGAGAGAGAGAGAGAAAGAGAGAGAGAGATAGAGAGAGAGAGACCACTTTAGTGTCTAGACAGATGAATTACAAAAATTTGGTATGCATGCAAGTAATTCAGCCTTAAAAAAGGAAATCTTGCTATTTGCAACAACATGGATAAACCTGGAGAACATTATGCTAAGTGAAAAAAGCCAGACACAGTAAAAAATAATGTATTGTATACTTGAAAACTGCTAAAATAGATCTCAAGCGTTTTCAACACACACACACACACACACACACACACACAATGTGAAGTGATGAACACATTAGCTTGACTGTTCTAATCATTTCACAATGCATAAATCAAAACATATTCTAAACCTTAAATATATCCTATTTTGTCAATCACCTTGATGAAGTTGGGAGGAAAAGAATGCTGGGGAAAAAACATGTAATAAGTAGGCCATAAATGCTCAGCATAAAAACACAGTTACTCTCAAAACTTTGACACATGGAGGTATAGTCAATTGATAACAGTGATTGTATCTGGAAGTGAGTTTCTTTCTGAAGAAATGGTGATACGGATGGTAACACCAGTGTCACACTTGAGGTACAGTAAGTAAATAACTGACATAAGCAAACATTTAAATATTTTTATTATGAAACAGTTTAAATATACAGAAAGACACAAAGAACAAGAACCTACTTATAAACCCATAACCAGCCTTATCGAATTATAAGAATTGGTCATATTTGCTTGTTTAAAAAAATAAGTTATTTGTATCCTTTGCCTCATTCCCTCAATCTCATTCTCCCTCCCCAGAGGTAACCATTGTTCTGAATTTGATTATTTCAAGGAATGTTATTATACTCTTTCCATATGGTATTTAGCAATGAAAAATATAGTATGATTTGCATGTTTTCAAATGTTATGTAAATAAGTAGTACCATATCATACAAAATGCTATTTCAATTTCACTGGTTTTGAGATTTGTCCATGTTGACATAAGTATTTCTAGTTTATTCTAGTTCATTCAACTTGAGTTCTAACTTTTATTCACCCTAACAGCTATTTTGATTGCTTTCAACTTTCATTCTCATAGTGCTGAAGTGGACCTTCATGTACATCTCCCCAAACACACAAGAGACTCTGTAGAGGTTTAAGGGTGGATTTGCTGGGTCAGAGTATCCACATCTTCAACTTTACTAGGTATTGCCTAATTATCTTAAACATAATTGTTTCCAAATAACACTGCATCAACATTCCCATTACTGTACATCTTTCCAATCATTGGCAATGTAATGCTTTGCCAATGTGATGATCTTGAAATCATCACTGTAGCCTTATTTGCATTTCCTTTAGCACTATTGATGTATATAGTCAATTATTCAACTATCTCCAAATCCATCCTTTCTTTACTGGTATAAACCATCTTTATCACATGCAAAATTTCTACAAATAGATCATATTCAAGAATTTTCTTGCTTTTATTAAGAATTCATACTTCATAGATGAATTTCAGAACAAAGTTGTAAAAATAAAGGGCAAAAGGCCCATTTGAGAATTATAGTTAGAATTGTAGTGAATTTGTGAATTAAAAATAACTTTGAGTCTCTTCAATCTAGACTATATAATACTCAATTTACTTCATTATCCTTCAGTTTTCTGGGTCTGAAGATCTATGATTATATTTAAGTATTAACATTCCCACCCTCTGGAATTTAACTCCATGAAGACATCATCTTTGGATTGACCACTGTTGTCTCCTCATACCTAAAACAGTGACAGTCTCTGGCAAATAGGAGCTACTTAATAGTCACTGAAATTTTCTCTATATATTTATACACACATACACACACACACACACACACATATACAAGTATACACACACATATATGTATATACATATATATATATCTATAGACATATATGTACGTATGTGTATATATATGTCTGTAGATTTCTTCCCTAAATAACCTTTTTACAATCACTGAATTAAACAAAATTATAAACATCACACTTTTTTTATAGTGTGAAAGTTTAAATGCTTTTAAAAGTACCCAGATTCAACCATAAAACTACCTGAGGCTTTCTATGAGACAGTATGAATTTATATAGTTATCAGTTTTTGTCTTGCTTTTTTTGGGGGGAGGGAAGTTGAGATACTCTATTTTCTTTTATCTAAATGTAAACTCTGTATTCTGTAAATGCTCACATTAATTGGTTTATCTCATTCCCTCTGGAAAATTCCTAAAACTGGATATAAGTGTTATATTTCTACTATTATGTCTATATTGATTACTCACCTAGAATACAAAGATTTCAATTATGTTCTAGAATTTTTAAGTTTCCCAGTTCTGATCTGTTATTTTTACTTTGTACATTAAGGAATCTTGTTTCAGCTATGAGAAGTGAGTTATGCTGAGTATGTAGAACACTGCTTGGTGCATAGTAGGCATTCAATACATGTTAGCTATCATTTATTGAATGTGCTATATTTTATGTACTATATGAAGTACTTTACATGCAAATTTCTTACTTAATATGGATCAATCTACAACAGAAACTATTCCATTTAATATATTTCTAAAATACAGTACCCTTTATTATCCCTATTTTAAGAATTAAAGAAAACCCTGAGGTTTAGATGAGTCAAGCAAATTACTCACAGCCACACAATCCCATAGTAGTAGCAGAGCTATAATTTTCTAGAATGTAAGCTTTTCATCCTGGTAAGTGCCTAGTGCCCAGAGAGGGAGACTGGTATAAAATAAGAGGTATATAAGAACAAGATAATAAAGCACCTCACAGACAATTTTAAAGACCGTGGATGTTAGCTTAAGAACAATAGCAAGCAAAAAAAATTTTAATTGGAGGCAGTGATGTGTATATTCTTACACTTCAAAAAGATCAGTATGCGTGTATGGTGGGAAATGAATTTAAGGAAACCAAAAATTGATACAGGAAGATCTGTCAGACAGCTATAGCACTGATCTCAGTGAGATGTATCTTAGACAAGAATGACATTAAAAATGGAGATAAGAATTTAAATTCCAGAAATACTTATGATAGGGTCTACAGGACTTGGTGATTGACTGGATTAGGTGGTGAGAGTGACTCCCCAAGATGAATTCTTTGATGATGAGCAAGGTGTGCATGCTGCCTAAAAGTTTTCTTGCATTCCTTACATTCATAGGGTCTCTCTCCAGTATGTATTCTCTGATGTTGGGCAAGAGATCCACAATAACTAAAAGCCTTTCCGCAAACATTACATTCATAAGGTTTCTCTCCAGTATGAACTCTCTGATGTTGGGTGAGAGATGAGTCATTGCTAAAAGCCTTCCCACATTTAATACATTCATAGGGTTTCTCTCCAGTATGAACTCTTTGATGTTGAGCAAGGTATGCAATCTGGCTGAATGCTTTCCTACATTCCTGACATTTATAAGGCTTTTCTCCAGTATGAATTCGCTGATGTTGAGCAAGGTGTGAATTCTGGCTGAAGGCCTTCCCACATTCTTTACATTCATAGGGTCTCTCTCCAGTATGTATTCTCTGATGTACAGTAAGGTATGCACGAAGGCTAAATGCTTTCCCACACACATTACATTCATAAGGTTTCTCACCAGTATGAACTCTCTGGTGTTGAGCAATGGACGATCTATTGCTAAATGCTTTCCCACACTCAATACATTCATAGGGTTTCTCTCCAGTATGAACTCTCTGATGTTGAGCAAGGTAGGCAAACTGGCTGAAAGCTTTCCTACAAACTTTACATTCATAAGGTTTTTCTCCAGTATGAACTCTCAGGTGTTGAACAAGGTGAGCATTCTGACTGAAAGCTTTCCTACATTCCTTACATTTATAGGGTTTCTCTCCAGTATGAATCCTCTGATGTTGAACAAGATTTGATCTCTGGCTGAAGGCTTTCCCACATTCTACACATTTATAGGGTTTCTCTCCAGTATGAATTCTTTGATGAAGAATAAGGGATGAGCTCTGGCTGAAAACTTTTTCACAGTCATTACATTTCAAAAGTTTCTTCTCTATATAGATATTCTTGGGTTTAATGGCCATTAAATTTTTTTTAGAGCTTTTCTTATATGTATCATATTTATGTACTGTCTCCTCTTTTGGAATTATCTGTTGTGTATGAAGCAGTGTGTTCAAATGGAAACTTTCCCAAGATTTGTTACATTCTTGACTTTCATCAACAAAGGTTTTTTCATGATTCATTGTCTCCTCCTTGAAGCATGCCTCCTGATTCACTGGTTGCCTCTCAAAGGGGCCCTCACATTTCCTCTCTTCTCTGAAACAGGAGTACTCAAGGCCACAGCTTGTCAGTTTTTCTATTATCTTCTGAGATGACTGTGCTTCATAAATGTCCTGCTTTGAAGTTAAGTCTTCACTTTTGCACGTAGATTCCCAGCCTGAAAAATATTTTTTAAGATGTCTCCTCTATTAGGTACCAGAAAAGTACTTTTATGAAAGTGCATACATAAAATAAAGCATGTCAAATTAATAGCAAATAAAACCCATGGGAATATTGGCTTTCATAGTTCTACAGTGTGTAAGAACAGAACTAAAAGCACATCACACAGCAACTTGATGAGAAATGATTAGAATTTAAAAAAAAACAGAAGAGTAAATATCAGATCAAGAAGAAATTATGGAATAAGAACTCTCAGCAAAGTAAGAATTGAGGAAACGTACCTCCACATAAAGACCATATATGACAAATAACAGATAACATCATACTCAACAATGAAAAGCTGAAAACTTTTTCTTCAAGATCAGGAATACAAATTTCTACTTTCACCACTTTTATTCAACACAGTATTGAAAGTTCTAGCCAATGTTCTTTTCTTGTCTAGCAATTAGACAAGATAAACAAAAGCTTTCTGAATTAGAAAGGAAACAGTAAAACTGTCATTATTTGCATATGACATGATATAGAGAGAACCCTAAAGATGTAACCAAAAAACTATTAAAACTAATAAATGAATAAATGAATAATAAGTAGAAGGAACCAAAATTAATATTCAGAAATTGGTTGCATTTTTATACACCAAAAACAAAATATCAGAAAGAGAAATTTAAAAACAATCCCATTTATAATTGCATCAAAAACATTAAAATATCTAGGAATAAATTTAAGAAAAGAAGTAAAAGACTTCTATTCAGAAAACTATAAGAAATTGAAGAAGATACAAATAAACAAAAGGTTATACTGTGCTTAAGAATAAGAAAAATTAACATTGTTAAAATATCCGTACTATCCAAAGTAATTTACAGGTTCAAAGCCATCCCTATCAAAATACCAAAAGTATTTTCCACAGAAATGGAACTAATAATCCCCAAATTTATATGGAACCACAAAAGACCCTGAAAAGCCAAAGAAATATTGAAAAAGAACAAAGTTGGATGTATCATGCTACCTGACATCAAACTATACTATGAGGCGACAGTAATCAAAGCACGATGGTATTGGTATAGAAACCAAAACACAGTTTTGCAGAAACGACCTGAATAGACATTTCTCCAAAGAGGACATATGGCAAAGAGACATATGAAAAGATGCTCAACGTCACTGATCTCTCTCTCTCTCTCTCTGTGTCATTATATATGAGAAAGTATGCAAGTAGTTGAACTCAGTTATAATTTTATATATGTATGAATAATACAGACATTGAAATAACCTCCAATTCTTACAGTTGCTTTTTTTAAGAACATTCATTGAAACTTGTGCTAGGTACTGTTCTAGATGCTTTCAATATCATAGGAAGCAAAAATGATCCTTACCTTCATGGACCTTATATTCTTGGGGGAGACAGAAAAAAATGCTAATTAAGTAAGTTTTATTGTATGTTAGAAGGTACTAATGCCACAAGAAAAGAGAAGCAGGTAAGAGAGGTCAGGAGTGTTGGTGATGTCAAAGACAGGAATCGTTAATAAGTTAACATTTAATTTAAGCAAATATTTGAAAAAAAAAGGTGAAATTACTTAGATAATTAGAGAAAGAGTATTCTGCGCCCCTCCCCCAAAAAAAGCCTAAATGTAGAAGCATGTTGGTATGTTTGAAGAATAGCAAGAAGGCCAGTGTGATTGGAGAGGAGGGAACAGTAGAAGACAGGAGGTAAAAGATACGCAGATTACTTAAACATTACAGGCCTCCTAAGGAATGTGGCTTTTACTCTTAGTGGGGTAAAGCCACAAGTGATATAAGGAGTGATATCTAATCACTGATTCATGAAAATATTGGAAGTTAGGAAGTGGGGGGAGAAGCAAAGGGACCTATTATTGTAGTGACCCAGGTGAAAGACAATGCTTCAGACCAGAGAGATATCAATGGAGTTAGAGTAAGGCAGTCAGATTCTAGGTGTCTTTTGTAGAAAAAGCCAAGAGGATATCCTGACAGAGTGGATATGGAATGTAATAGAGATGAGACAAGCACATCTTCAAAGTTTATGATGTGAACAATGGAAAGATGGAGTAGCCATCAACAGTGATGGGAAAGGCCATGGGTACAGCAGGTCTAGGTGGTGAGATATGAAAGTGTGGAGTTCATTTCTGAACATAATAAACTTAAAGTGTCTTTAGACTTTGGAAATAAAAATGTTAAGGCAGATAGACACATGAGACCGAGTTTAAGATAGAGGTCTGGACCAAAGATTTAAAATTGAGTTGACAGTATATAAATGGTATTAAAGAGATTATACTGCCAAGAGAATGAGTGTAAAGACAAGAGAAAGGAGCAAGGAATGAACCCTAGAGAACTCCAACATTAAGATAGTAGTTGAGAAAAAAGAAAGCAAAAGGGATTAAAAAGGAGCAAATGTAAACAAAAAATCAGAGCTGAGAACATTAATACCATATAACATTAAATTAAAGGTTACAGTAAAAACAACCTGTTCAATGATTTATACTGAAAAATAACAAAATACACTATCACAATAATACACATACTATTGGAATATGTCAAAAGATGTCACAAAAATAATTAATGACAATAGCTATTAACAGTAACCATTAAAAAGCTATGTATATGTTGTGACTTGTAAAACACCACATATGAATCATTAGATAAATAAAAGGCACATAATATAATGTAGAAACTACGTGATTACTGTACTTTTCATTTTCATTTTTTCAAATATTATTTTGCAATTTTAGAATTGTTTTTAAAAAGCAATAGAAGCATAAAGAAAATAACCTCAGAAGATACCTTTAATGTTGACATTAATAACAATGAAGAGGGGAAATATCCTATAAAATAAACTTTAGAAGAATAAGCAAAAACTTTACAATTCTTAATGGGGGATCTGCCCCCAAAACTCTGAGTAAAAAGAAAACATACATACTTTGCTTTTGTATATGAATGATCAATAACGTAAAGTTATAAATTCTTACTATTTCTATTCCATTCAATTACAATCAAAGCTTCATTGTGATTTTTTTTAAAAGACTTATATAATAAGGAATTTGACAGGGCTTTGTCCTTTTCCCAGGCAGTAGCCCTAAACCCTCGTTCTGGAAACAGTGTTATTCATGGTGAGCCCCTTGGACCACACCTAACAGCATATACTAAGAAGGTATCTCATTATGGACCTCAACACAACTGTTGGAAGAGGAGTTGAAATGTCAGCCAAAGGCCTGCGGCTTGAGACTAACTGAACTGCACATGATAACAGCCTCAGGATGACTTCAAGACTAACAGACTGAGGTAAAAGATCTTATCAGTTCTTTGGCTTCAACACCAAGACATTTTCTCTAGCTGTGAATTTACTATACTGATTCCTGTCCAAAATGAAGATACAGCCCAAGCACCTTGGGTGTGCTAGACTGAGCTGTTTCTACTTGGCTATAAAAATCAATAGAAGAGGAGAGGACTATCAACTGACTTGATCCAAATAAGCCAGTATAGGTTCACAGACTTGATGAGAGTAGAGAAGATCGTGCTGGAGAAGGTGTGTTGGAAAGTCAAAGCTACTACCACCTTTCTATTTCTGCAACTCTTGTTATTCGCTCATTCAAGAACTTGCCATTTGAAAGAAGGAATAGCCTTAGTTTTGAAAGAATAGAAACTCAACTTAAGGCAAGCCACTAAAGGATCACATTTTCTAAAGCAAAGCCTTCTGTGTTGACACTGTTTTTCACTGCAATGGAGATCCAAGCACAGAAGTGTGTAGAGTTAACAGGAATAGAATGCCTTCAGAAACATTCCAAGATAAATGGTAGTGATTTGACCTTTTGGCAAAAGCTCATATCCAAGTGTATAACTGAATATTCATCAAACAAGTGTTCCAAACCAAATGTTCAGAAGTTGAAATAGATTGTTTCTGAGTGAACTGCACAGCAACTGAAGCATAGTAACTACAGAATAACCCATCTTCCAACAACTCCTGAAACTGTCCCTTAATTGGATTATTACATATTACAGCAAAAGCTCTTCTCTGAAGCCTTTCTCCACAATCCCTAAACATGGATTCCATAATATTATAATGGATTTAAGCTGCGAAGCCTCAAAACACCACAAATGGATTAGCATTAATGTTCTCAGATTTAGGGAAACTGCCTAATTAACATTAGGCTATGGAATTATGCTTAAATTTGCATTCATCTGTGAGGCATTCAAATAAAGCCAAGTGCATAAATTTGAAACACTAATAACAAGTCTAGGAAGGTAAACTGTGAATCTTCATTTCAGACATTCATCCAGCTTTCTATATTGTGGTCAATATATTTAGGTGGTACTAAAAATGGTAACCTATTTAATTTAAATTTAAATTTAAAATTGAGGTTTACATCAAAACCAACACTTCAAAAATGTACTTTTAAGGCATAAAAAAGATCACTATTCTAGGCAGTGAAAATGGTTTCTTGGACCCATAATGTCTATAAATTTTATTGTTATATGAAAATTACATTTAAATTTGCGAGCATTTTATATAAATCAAACTACACACCTAGTAATTTTAGCATATTAAGTTATTTTAATATTTTTTCTAGAAAACAGGTGATGTTTTTGATTAAAGTTTTTATACAAAATCTACTGCTTTAGTCCAGGCCCATCAAAAAAATTAATTTTTATTATATTAGTAACAATATAAATTAACGTCACTCTGAAAACTTTCTGATCTGACACACCAGAAGTTTTTACTATGGACTGTTTTTCAAAAACTGCCATTGCCTCTACTTTAGAATTTTGTTTAAAATGAAGAAAATATACTTTCACTAATTGCCAAAAGTTAAGAAAAGTAAATAAACATTTTCATAATCATGAGGTTGCTGAGGTAGAGTTCAGGATTTTCTATTATGCCAGTGAATATAAGGAGATCTACAGTGTTAAAAGTGTTGTAAACAATTACTCAGTGCAATGTGTAGTCAGAGTCCATCCAGGATGGCTGTATAATTCCGACATCATATTATGGGTAAATATGCACTGGAAAACAAACCAAGAAAAATAGTATATCTTATATTTTCATAAACCATGTTTTGTAGATAACTTTTCAGTTTTCCCAAAAGGCTAATATATTTCAATATTTTGATTACATAGGTATTAATTTTAAGTTAGCAGAGATAACCTAACCAACTACCAATATGTTTTGGTACTAAGGGATATGTATTTCAATAAAGTTAATGAAATGCAAAAAAAAATTTTTCTAAGGTAACCAGTATAAGAATAAAAATACATTGTATAACTTTCAAATAAACAGATGGAGAAGTTAAGAAATAATTAAAAAGTAGAATTTATAAAGTAAAATAAGAGAGTAGAAATAAATTTTTAGTAGTACCAAAAAATGTAATTTACTACCATCATTGAGTTAAAGATAAAGATTATCCAACTGGACTAAAAAAACATTTATCTATATATTGTTTAGAAACAGAATATATAATAGAAAGTAAGAGCATAAAGGTATGGAAAAAACTACACCAAGTAAATATTAAGAAAAAAAAGCTAAAATAGCTATACAATATCAAGAAAAATAGTTAAAGGAAGAATCATTGCTAGATTTGAAGAGGATAACAGTAATATATGGAAGAATTCACCAGAAAGATAAAACAATTCTAAAGCCATAATACCTAATAAAATAATTTCAAAATATAAGAAAGCAGTTATCAGAATTACAAAATAAGTGTATGTATTCACCTTGAGAGTAGAAGTTTTTAACATGGGTCTCCCCATAATTGATTGCTCAAAGAGAATGTTTTTTTACATCAATAAGGACACAGAAGGTTTGACCAGCAAAATTAATAAGCTTAATCCAACAAACATATATCAAATGCTATACTCAACAATCAGGAAACAGACATTATTTTCAAGAAAACACAGAATATTTACCAACATCCTTGGACATAAAATAAGTTTTAAAAAATTTCAATGAATGCATATTAGACAGAATTCTCTAACTACAATGCAATTAAACCAAATAAAAATCTTTAATTTGGAACTTAAACTATTTAAATAATTTGTCAACAAGAATCAATGAAAATAAGAAAATTCTTAGATATACATGACAACAAAAACACTACACATGAAAATATGTGAGATAGATACACTGCTAATATAGCCTTAAGTGCTTAA
Organism: Macroglossus sobrinus; assembly: GCA_004027375.1. NCBI lineage: Eukaryota > Metazoa > Chordata > Mammalia > Chiroptera > Pteropodidae > Macroglossus > Macroglossus sobrinus. The sequence continues at coordinate 13,115 of PVKZ01006924.1, read as the reverse complement.
AATAGAAAAATTAAAAAAGCCTCAAAAACAATGAATTATTAATTTAAAAGTTAAAAAATATAACAGGACAAATAAATGTAGAAGAAATGAAATAATATAGAGAAGAAATACATAAAATTAAAAAAAAATTAGAGAAGATTAATGAAGTGAAAAATGAAAACACTAAAAAATTGATAACCCTTTGTAAAGATTTGTTTCTCCCTTTTGGAAGGAAGAAGAGGCCATAATAATATATGCTACCAACTTTAGAAAATAATGGACAACTTTTTCTAATAAATTTGAAAACTTACATGAGAAGTTTAAATTCTTAGAAAAAATAACATATCTTAGAACATAATAGAAATTAAATTATCAATTTAAATTCTTTTCACACACACAAAAAAGTCCCAGGCAAAAATGAACAAAGTTCTACCAAACATTCAAAGAACAAATCATTTTGATTTACAAATTCTTCTAAGGAAGAAAAAGAGGAATACTCACCAAAAGAGACTATGACAATCTTTATTCTAACATTCGACAATAAAAATACAATAAGGGAAATCTGAAGGACAGGCTTACTGATAAACACAAATGCAAAAAATCCCAAAGAAAATATTGCTCAATAGCAGCTAGCTATGAATGCCAAAAATAAATAAAGAAAGAAAGATGGGTTTGTCCCAGAAATACAAAGTTGATTTAACATTAAAAATGTAATATATAATGCAACCCATTAACACATGAAAAACTAAAAACCATCAAATCATCTACAGATACAGAAAAACATTTCTTAAAACTCAAAAGCTTTCCATAATCAAAATTCTAGTAAAAAAATAAAATTAAAGGATATCTACTAAAAACCTTTAAATATCAGAATTATTAATAACAAAATACTAAAGCACTCTCAACAAGACCAGAAGTGGACAAGAATGCCTGCTATCACAACATACTGCAGGTTGAATACAGGGCAACAGAAAAAAGAAATTAAGGGCATAAGAATTTAAAATGAAGAAACTGCCATTATTCATAGACATGCCTGCACACAGAAAAAAATCCAAAGAAATCTAAACATTACTATCATTAGCAGGAGAGCTTAGCAACATTGCTGGATATAAGGTTAATGTATAAAATGTCATTTCTATACGTGAACAACAAATGGAAATATAGACAACATTTAATATAGCAACAAAACTAAGATGCCTAGGAATTAATCTAACAGAAGAAGTACATGACCTTTATAGAGAAAACTATAAAACACATTGAAGGAAGTTGAAAAACCTAATAAATGAAGAGATAAACCACATTTGCAAATAGAAAAATTTCCAAAATTGATATATAAAGTAAATAAATGAATCAAAAGCCAATAGCTTTTTGTTGTTTTCTGATATAAATTGACAAGCTGACCCTAAACTTTATTGTGATGGCAAAAGAGCAAACAAGAGGTTCTAAACAAGGCATAAGGCCTTGACCTAACAGATATTCAGTCTTACAACAAAGTATTTTCATTAAGACAGTCTGGTACTGATATAAGGAAATAGTGATCAATGGAATGGAATAGAGCTCAAAATCAGATCCATAAATATACTCTAACCTTATATGTTAAGAGCTAACATTCAGAACAATGGGCAAAGAAAACTCATTTATTCAATAAATATCTGAGACATCTGATTTTCCATAAAGCACCAAAATTAAATTCTTACTTCAATCTCAAAAATCAAATTCAATTGTATAATGGCCCTAAATATAAAAGAAAAATCTTCAGAAGTCAATTTTGAGAGTATCTATATGACTTTGGATAATGGAAAGGTTTCTTAAAACAAAATATCAAAAATATAAACTACTAATATATATATACATATATACATACATATATATGACAACCTTTCCAAAAATTGACAAAAGACTTGAACAGCACCTCACAAAAATAAGAAATCCAAATGATGCTCAATTTCATTAGTCATCAAGGGAATTCAGATTCTAAGTATAAAGAGATCCAGCAGGTTACCAACAAATTTTTTAAATTTGTCAATTCCAAGTGTGAAGCAATGAGCAATCTCACACACAACTGTTAGAAATGTAAATTAACACAAGCACTTCGAAAAGTAAAATAGTATTATCTAGTAAATTCCTGGCTGTATCCTCTAAATGAACTCCAGCACAGTGCACTAGCAGTCATATTTAAGGTTCATAGCATTAACATTTCAGTAACATTTACAATAGCATAAAACTGAAACAACTCAAATGACCTTCAATGGATTAAGTAGTTTACACAGCAGAATACATTATAGTTTAGCAGAAAAAAAAATTCAACGACCTTCCAGTCAAGATGGTGGGGTAAACGCTGTGTTTGCCTCCTCTCACAATCACATCAAAATTACAACTAAACTACAAAATAGCCATCTTTGGGGGTCACCTGAAGTCTAGCTGAACAGAAGTCCTATAACATGAAAAGAAAGCCACTTTGAGACTATTGTATGTCAACTATAATTGAAAAAATTTTTAATTATTTAAAAAATAAAAACAAAAAATTCATTGAATCATAGCTAGCAAAATCAACAAAGATGAATATCGGGAATATAATTTGGTGTTTAAAAAAAGTCCATTACATACAAAATACATTTCCATGCATAAAAAGTTGAAAATGGGGATATATGGTACAACTATAAAGAAAAGCCAAAAAATAATAAGAAAAATTATAGAATAATGGTTACTCCAGTGAGGAGTAGGAATGAGACATGAGTAGGAAGTGGTATATCATTAGGCAGGGGGCTTAAAGAACCTAAAATGCCATTGACAATTTTCTATTTCTTACACTAACAAGGTAGGTTCATGAGCTTTTGTTCTATTATTATTAACTACATGTATGTACTAATATATATTTATGTGTGACTTATTTAATAATAAACAAAATTTAACCATATATATTTGATACTACAATCTACACCAATTTTTTTCTCAGAAAACTGAACAAAGACATAAAAGATAGGTGAGAGGTTGTGAGGGCGTGGTGGCTGAGTTGAAGAGATATCTACAATGACCCTGGTTCTTCTGAACTTCAGCCCTCCATTTTACCTTAATGCTTCCTATGTCTGTATGAAAATCATTCCTACGCTACAAATATAAACTTAGTATCTTCTCCCACAAATGTTTTTTAGCTTCTGACTTGAGTTTTTGTTAAAGGTCATCATCTTCCCAGTTACATACATTTCTCTGCTTCTCACCTTTTTCTCTGAGTTTCCCATTTATGTCAGTTTTTTCTTTATTTCATTAATGGCTATATCATAACTCCGCTACTAGCTTATTGTTTATTTATATAAATGTGTAACACCATAGCATTTTGCAAGTACCTTGTTTAAAGTACAATTTCAATAAATGTTCATTAAAGGAATATACTGACTATTAAAAGAAAATGAGGCATTTGGAGATATACTACTACTACTAATAGCAGCTAACAACTACTTAGTTCGTAATATGAGACAGGAACTGTTCAGAGCATTTTAAAAGTATTATCTCCTTTTACAAATAACAAAACAAAAGCACAGAAGTTAAGTAACCTGCCCCAAATTTCACTGCATGTAAGTGTAAGGATTTAAACCTGGTACATCAGTTATAGCTATCTGTTGAGCTCAAAAGTTTATCAGATAAGATTTTTAAAAGACTGGAAGAAGCTTATGAAACTGAGAAGAAATGGGACTCAGAATAGATACATGAGTTAGTAGAAAGAGGAAGAAAAGTGTTAAAACAGAGATAATTTCAAATAACAAATTTGGGAGAACACTAAAAGGCCCCAAATTATACTAAGATCTAGAACATTTGAAAACATGCCAACAAAGAAAAGTGAAGAGGCGACACCTTTGAATCAAGCTGAGCTGTTACCTGCAAAGGTTTTTGCCTGCCTATTTCTTCCTCACCCACCTGAGCATAAGCCTTTTGCCAGCTCTCTCTTCACCCTCCAGGGCTCTTTGCCTTCTTCCAACAATAATATCACATTTGGCTTAGAAAAGCAAAGTCCTGCATATATGAAAAGAAACAGACTTTAGTCATGCTATAGATATCCTAGAACTCATATCCCATCTTTGATCATCAAGGAAAAGGGAATTTAACAGTAAGCCAGAGAAAAATGTGTTAAAGAGAGGGAAGCTGAAGCTTTTGATATAGATTAGTAATAGACCTATTCACTACCAACTTCACAAATATTAAACCATTACTTTGGTATGAGCAGCAGATATTCAGCCAAGCATGGAAGATGCTATCTGAAATTCCACAATGGTGGTAGCAAAGCCCTTATAAGAAGAAATTTAATTCTGAAGTAAGATTTTCTTACCCAGTGATACCAAGATCCTGTAGTTCTCCAACATCACATTACTATACAGATGCCTCTGAGAAGAATTCAGACAATCCCACTCCTCTTGGGAGAAGTCTACAGCCACATCTCTAAAGTTCACCAACTCCTGAAATGAAATAAATAGAGTGAAGTAATTATACTTACCTCATTCTTTCTACCTCAGGCACATTGGGCTCTCCCTGATATTACATCCTCAAATACATCAAGCATGTTCTCCTTTTGAGGCTTCTCTACTTCTCAGATCATTCTGTATAAAAATAGAAATGTTCCTGCCTCAGTTACCTATCCTAATCCTGCATTATTTTTCTCTACAGCACTTAATTATTTTGTTATATTTATTGTCTGCACCACCACCTTCACTAAAATACAAACTCCATGAAGGCAAAGGATTTTTTTTTTGGTCACTGCTATATTCCTAGTTACAGAACAGTATCTGGCACACATAAGGTATTCAAATATTCACTGAATAAACTGAATTAATAAATGGTTTAAGAAGTTCAGGAAGTGAGACCAGAAAGTGCTTGCTATATCTCTAAAAAATGTCCAGATGATCAATTCCATTAAAATTCAAATACTTTAATCCAGAGTACTTTAAATTTCCCTTTCTACTGCATCAACATCAGCCTAAGACATATACTTATCTTTAAAAAACTTTGTCAACCACAGTTTCTCCTTTAGTCAACACCCATTTCTTCTTCACTTACAGCTAAACTATCTGAGTTATTACTTTTTATTACTTCTATCCCCATCATGAAGAATGACATAATATGACCTGTGTAACAGGATTACTTTGGTTGCTCTGTTGAGAATAGACTAGAAGACAGTAAGGGTGGAAGTAGGGAGACAAGTTAGGAAAGTATAGCAATGATCCAGTTCAGAGATGATGATTTAGACCAGAACAGAAGCAGTCCTTGTATTACAGAGTGGTCAGCTTCTGGATATCTTCTGAAGGTTGAACAAACAACTCCCTCATGGAAGAATTTAAGCTTAAGCACCTGAGATAAGGAAGTATGTTAGAGTTTCCTAATTGGTTTCCCTATTTCTATCCTTGTTACATTAGGTTTATTCTCAGTAGCAGCCAGAGTGATCCTATTAAATGAGAATCAGATCATGTGACTCTTATGCCCCAAAACTTCCAATGGCTCATTTCATTCAGTTTGAGATGTCTGAGTTTGAATATCTATTATACAATCCAATGAAGATGTTGAGTAGGCAGTTAGATATATAAGTCTGGATTATAAGAGAGATCTGGGCTGTATACAATAACTATACAATTTGATAGTTATTGGTATATAAATGGTATTTAAAGCTATGAGATGAGATCACCAAAGGAGTAACTATAGACAGAGCACAAAAGAAGACTAAGACCTCTTAGTTGCTTAGGTGCTTAATAAAAATTTGTTGAATGAATGAATTTGGGGCAGTGACTAAAATAAAGAAGTTGGTCTGCATCTGGGGAAATGGCATTCTAGGCAGAGAGAACAGCGAATGTTAAGTCCATGACTTAAGAATGTATTCAACTCACTATGAGGAAGCTAGTGTGGCTGGCACTGAGTAAATTACAGGCAGGGTGAAAAAAATTAGATGAGGTGAGAGGGACAGTCAAAGACTAGATTATGCAGGGCCTTGCAGGCCAAAGCAAAGACTTCAGTATTTATCCTGAACAGGTGGGAATCCATTGGAGAGTTCTAAAAAGTGATATAATTGGTTACCCAGAAAAGTTTTAGCAGAAGGAAGAATGAATGCCTGCTTGTTTTAAAAAGCAGGAATATATTTCAGGAAAGAGAAAACACCAACTCACCTGGTACATGGCTTTAAGAAGTCCAACAGCCATTCTTTCCTCCTCTTGGCTCTCCTCCTGGGATATGGCAGTGTCCTTAGGACTGAGATGGGGAAGAGAACATGAGAAACTAGGCTTTCCTTGCAGCATCCAGAATCACCAGCCTAGAAATCTGCAGCTTCTCTTTCTTCCCATTAAGAGAGAAGCATCTTCTCCAACAGAGACAAAGCACAATGGTGACTTGGGAATTTGTTCGCATACAATTTAATCCATGCCTAAACCACTTCCTAATTTATTATTTTAACAACAGATTTTCTAGATTTTACAAATGAAAACACGTAAGAAATCATTTCTATAAAGATACACAACTATAAATAACAGCAGCAAGATCAAATAAAGTTCTTCTTGACTACGCAGTCTTTCTCATCTCCAAGTGATGGGCGGTAGCACAGTCTCGATCCCTTCACATACTCACAAGTTCTTAAAAATAACAGCATCAACCATCGTTTTATATATATCACACTTAGTGGCCGTGTATAAACACACGGTCACCCTCTCCCATACACCCAAGCCTGAAATACTAGCGTATTACAACCGAGGGCCTCGCGCACCCGTCACAGAGGCTGAGGGTATGGAAACAGTCCTACTCACAGTCTCACGCTCTCTGGCACTGACCACTGCCTTATTCGCACCCACAGTCACATAGATACACTGTGTACAGGCGCATCGAGTGACAGTTTCAACACGGCCTCCAACCTCCAACTCACATGTGAAGTCACACAGAGAGCGCAGAGACCTGCGTCCGGGTGACTCACAGGCCACCCCTCAACCCACTCCCTACCTGTGGAACTGAACTGCGGTAAGATCCCGTTCCCGCCCCGAACACTCGGGCTACTGCTACTCGGGCCCACCTCCTGCCCTTAGAATCTGATGGAACTCAGCCCTAACAGGCAGGGAAAGCAGCTACGCACCCTCCGGAGGACACAAAGGGGCAGCCCGCCCAGTGCTCGCGGAGTCTACTGGGAAATGTAGTACAGAACAGAAAAAACGCGGTGCTGCAGGTCCATCTGCACAAGGGCTAGAGGGTTAGTAACGTCACCCCTCGCCTTCTGCCGGGTCCTCCTCCCACGTCGGCCTCTCCCTGACCTCCCAGAAGGAGACCAGAAGTCTCGTTTTTTCTCAACTCCGAACCTGGGTCCGCCATAGAGACTGAACCAAGCGTAACACTAGATGGTCTGGGATTGAAGCGCGCAGGCACAAGTGCTCAGTCCACATCCTTTAACAATTGGGCTGAAAAATTTAGAGCGGCAGTTTAGCCGCAAGAGGAGGGGTCTGTGTGTGGGCTGACGCTAGTGTGCGCGCGTCCACACAAAGTGGGTGAAAGGCTAGTTCTTAGAATTGCATAAGAGTACCCCCAAAAACAGGTCGACCGGGAGAGCAGGCATTGGCGTGCGGGACTTCTTCCCAGGCCCGACTCCAGGGCGTCCTTTCTCCCCAAATGGCTTACCTTTTAGGTGGGAAGGATGGGGTCATAGTAGACAGCGTCCCCTTTGCATATGGTTCTTGTATTTGTGATTTGGTGGTAATGGTGAGTGTGAATGTGTCCCGTCTTCCTAAAATGGCTCTTCTGTCAGATGTCTTCAAAGTTCCCTTACACCCTCCCTAGGTTCACATACAAATGTCACATCTCCAAAGAGGCTGTCCCTGAACACACCTCCGCCATGGCACTCCATGGCTCCTTAATGTGACTCTATACCCCCTTAGAACAACTGTGTTTATATTTTAAATTTTTTTTTAAATCGTCTCCCTACAAGTTTCTGTCACCAGACTGTGATTTTGTGAGTTGATATCATAACCCTTAGATTCTGTCATTGTATGTTTTAATGAGATTAACTATGTAAAACTGTATTGGGTGGGCACACTACATTTCTGTGACCACGTATGAGTGTGTGTGCAACATCTGTGATGTTAACTCTGAGAATGTGCTATAATAGAAAAGGACAGACATAGAGAGTAGAGTAGGAGTGTGATATGATAGTGGTGTGTGTGACAGCTCATGAGGATTAGAATACCCTATGGGTTTGTGTGAAATTCTTCCCTATGATGTCTGGTTAAAAAGCACCTACTGTGTGCCAGATGCTCTTCAAGGTGCAGGGATAGACTCAGATATAAATTTATAAAATTTATAAATTTTTAAAATTTATAAACAATATTAGCGAGTGAAAGTGCAACCTCAAGAGGCGTAAATATGTGTAATTGGATAACGAATAGAAATCTGGATTGATGCAAGGGAAAGAAGAGCACCAAGGATGGTAACTACAGGATAAACATGTAAGACTTTTATTTAAATCTCACCAAAAGATAAATTACAATAATAAAAACAAAAAACAGTGTAGTTCAGGAATATAGATAGGTAGGTAGATAGATAAACAAATTGTATGACAACAAGGGCACAAGGGTCAGAAGAAGAGGAGTAGATGGAAAGAAACTTGTAATTTTACTATATTCTACATGAGGTAATATAGCACTGGAGTGAACACTGTGATAAGTGACATATGTAAACTCTAAGCCCTAAAGCAACCACTAAACTAACAGTTATAGTTAATAATCCAACAAGGGAGATAAAATGGAATCATAAAAAATACTCAGTTAATCCAAAAGAAATAGAGAAGGAAAAAAATAATAGATGGTAAAGAAATTGCAGGATGGAAGGTTTATATCAATAATCAGATTAAATATAGGTGGTCTAAACATCCCAATTAAGAGGCACTGAGTTTGAGAGTAGATTTTTTAAAAAGCACAACTAAACTATATGCTACGTAGGATAAATTCACTTTAAATATACCTATACCAATAGACTAAAAGTACAAGGATGAAAAAAGACATGCTAAAGCTGTGTAAAGAAAACTGGAATAACCTTGGATTTGGCAACGCATTATTAAATATAACACCAAAAGCATAAGCAACCACAGAAAAAATAAATTGGACTTCATCTAAATTAAAAAATGTATGCATCAAATAACATTATCAAGAAAGTGATAAAACCTACAGGATGGGTGAAAATAGTTTAAATCATATACCTAATAAAGATTTAATAACCAGAATATATAAAGAACTCCTAAAGCTCAACAACAAAGAAAAACAACCCATTGAAAATAAGCAAAGGAAGTGAATACATACTTCTCCAAAATTATGGAAATGGCTAATAAACACATAAAAAGATGCTCAACATCATTAATAATTAGGGAAATGTACATAAAACTATAACAAACCATTTTAAACCTACTAGGATGTGTATTTTAAAAATTGAAAATAAGTGTTGGCATAGATGTGCAGAACTTAGAATCCTGGTACAATGATGATGAGAATATGAAATGGTGCAGCTGCTAGGGAAAACAGTTTGGCAATTCCTCAAAAACTGTAGTATAGAAAAACCATATGACCCAGCAATTACACTCCTAGGTATATAGCCTAAGGAACTGAAAGCAGGAACTTGAATAGATACTTGTATTCTAATGTTTGCTGCAGCATTATTCAAAACAGCCAAAAAGTGGAAACAACCCAAGAATCCACCAACAGATAAATGGACTTAAAAAAAAAAAAAAGCAGTATATACATATGATTGAATATTATTCAGCCAGGAAAAGGAATAAAGTTTTGATACATGTTACCAATATGAATGAAACTTGAAAAAATTATGCAAAGTGAAATCATAAACAAAAGGACAGATATTATATTATTCTGCTTGTAATAAACACTTGGATTAGGCAAATTCATAGAGAAAGAAAATAGAGGCTACCAGGGGCTGGGGAAGGGAGGAACTGGGAGTTATTACTTAGTGGTTACAAAGTTCTGTTTGGGATGATGAAAATTTTTAGATATGGGTAGTGGGAGTGATTGCACAACATTGTGAATGTACTTAATGACACTATATTTACATTTAAATATTGTTAAAATGATTCTGCCATCTTTCCATGCTGCCATAACGGTATGCATGAACAGCCTGGCCAGTGCACTCAAGAACATCAACAATTCTGAAAAGAGAGGCAAATGCCAGGTTCTTATTAGGCCATGCTCTAAAGTAATTGTCCAGTTTCTGACTGTGATGATGAAGCATGGTTATATGGGCGAATTTGAAATCATTGATGATCACAGAGCTAGGAAAATTGTTATGAACCTTACAGGCAGGTTAAACAAGTGTGGAGTAATTAGCCACAGATTTGATGTACAACTCAAAGATCTAGAAAAAATTACAGAACAACTTGCTCCCATCCCATCAGTTTGGTTTCGTTGTACTGACAACTTTAGCAGTCATCATGGATCATGAAGAGGCAAGATGAAAACACGTAGGAGGAAAAACCTGGGATTCCTTTTCCAGCGATGTAATACATATATTCAAATAAAATGCCTCAATTGAAAAAAAAAATTGTTCAAATGGCAAATTTTATATTATATATATTTTATTATATAAAAATTTAGTAATAAATGTATAACAAAAATCATTAAAGTTTATACTTTAAATGGGTGAACTGTATTGCATGTAAATTACGTATCAAGCAGCTAAAAAACAGAAAGCTGGCTGTATTAACATCTACAATGTAGATTATGGAGCAAAAAATATTAACAAGGATAAAGAGGAAAGTTTATTTCCCTAATAATTGCATCGAAATACATTAACATTCAAAATACAATAACATTCATGAAACAAAAACTGATAAAACTGGAATCAGAGAGACAAAACCATTAAAAAAAAAACTATTATAAACCAGATTCCAATACTACTCTCAGTAATAGCTAGAACAAATAAAAAGTCTGGTAAAACAGAAAATTCGGGAAACATTATTTTTTTAATATAGGAAGGAGGCAAAAGAATTAAAATGTTAATCAAACCACATTCAGAGACTGCAATATGCTGATCAGCCCTGCAGCCAGGCAGGAAGACACTTTCAGAACAAAGGGAGATTTCTGGGACTGCTAACATCCCATTCCCCCACACCTGTGAAAGGAAACAGGCACCAAGAGTCATTCCCTATGGCTAAAACCATGAAGAATCTATGGATTAAAGGCTAGGAACTGCCAGCAGGCCCTTCACACTACATATTCTTACCTTTTCAAGCTATGTACTCTTCCTCTTCCTCACTGTATGTCCATATCAAAGGAAATGGATTAACAAAGTCTTTTGAACAATAACTCACAGGAACTAGAGAATGATAAACTGAATTCCCTCAACATTTGGCCCCCTACTCACTGTCTATCCACCTCTCTCAGTCTCTCACTCTCTGTATCTGAGAGGAGACCACACTTTGTCTGTGGAATATTATCCCTTTTCTAATAAACTTTCCTTTTGATGCTAACTTTGGTGTGTGTGTTAAATTCTTTCTACACTCTCCACCAAAGGACCCTTTTCCTCCCTTAGCACAAGGCTTGGTCTCCCCATCACTTGGGGGAATTTGCCCTGTTATGCATCAATTTGACCCAATAGATATTTATAGAGCTCTGCAACCAACAATAGCAAAAACTACTCTTTTTTTTTTCAAGTGCACATGGAACATTTACAAAAATAAAACATGTTCTGGGTCCAAAACAAGCATCTTTTCACAATAAAATTAAATTAGAAATCAATAACTGAAAGACAGCAAGATGATTCCCCAATATTTGGAAACATTTCTAAGTAACCAAGAATTAAAGAAATCAAAAAGGAAATTAGAAAGTGTTTTGACCTGAAAAAAAATGAAAACACTGATACAGGAAATGTAAAGAAATCTAAGATGGCTATTCTGTCCCAGAAGAATTTTTCCAACCTCCCCTTCCTTAAACACTACCTTCCCTATGCGTGAAACAAAAGACCACCAAGTATGGGGAAGTAATCAATGTATAAATCTACCTGCCTGCCTTTGTTCAGGACTCAGACTCTGGAGAGAGACTCCTCTGAACCCGCTGGGGTAAATAAACCTCCCTTGATACTTAGTTCACTGAGTGCTGCTTGGTTCTTCCAGGTACACGAGCCAAAATCTGCAACAACATTACATCAAAACTATGAGAGAATTGAGAGGAAAATAGAGAAGTAGGTAAAAACATGGTTCACCTCCTGCCAGGCCTGCATTGAAATTACAACCAAAGTATAAAATAATCAATATGGAGAATCACCTTAAGTCCTGCTGATCATAGCACAAACATCTAATAATAAATATAAAGAGGAGCCACAATGAAGCCGGTAGGAGGGGCAAAGTCGCTAATCAGGCTGGATCCACACCTGTAGGTAATGGAGGAACACTGGGAGAGAGAGTGAGGCTGCAGAGATGGCCCTGAAAGAGAGGGGGGTCCTGGCCTCATTCAGGGGCTCCCCAGCCCAGAGAAGAAGAGTTCCCCAAAATTCTGATTATAAAAACCAGAGGGAATTCTGGCTGTCTGGGTGAGATGGAGGAAGACTGAAGTCCTAGATGCCCCTTTGAAGGGCCCACGCAAAGGCTCTTTCACCTGTGGACACTCACCCGGGGAACCAGTAGTGGATCAGAGGCTCATGCAAAATTCATATGGGAAAAGACTGCATTTCCTATTACAAGAAAGAAGGCTGAACAGGCAGCTGACATTGCGCATTAGTTGGGGGTCCCAGTATAGGGCAACTTACAAACCTTACCAGTTTCCCTGTACAGATTCCTCCTCTGCCCACATGCCCAATTCGAAAGCTGCACTGGGCTGAGGAGATTGGCTCTCCTCACCCAACCTGCAGATTGCTACCCAGGTGGCTTGTTGTTGAGCATCTGCCATGCCTTGTCCCATTACAGGGCCAAACATTTGCAGCAGGCAGCCAGTGCTGTCAGCTCGCATTTCGGGGACAGTTTCAGACAGATCACTGCTGCTAACATAAACTTGGGTGTATCTCAGGTTTCTGTGGGCCAGTCCCAGACAGCAGCTTGTATTGCTATGATCTGTGACTTTTGTGGGAACACGTGAATGATTCCTGAAATTGCAGCAAGACTGAAGCTATGCTGACTTTCCTGCCACTGTCTCCCT
>PVKZ01006923.1:0-21681 GCA_004027375.1 Macroglossus sobrinus | reverse complement strand
GGCACGGACACACCTGGCACCCAGCATGGACACGCGTGGCCCCCGGGCACGGACACGCCTGGCCCCCGGCACGGACACGCGTGGCCCCCGGCACGGACACACCCGGCCCCCGGCACGGACACGCCTGGCGACACGGGCAGAACATGCCGCCTGTGCACGCTGGCCTGGGGGTGGGGCCCGGGACCGACGTCTGAGGCCACCGTCACGCCTTGGCCGCAGCCCCACGGCAGGCCTGGCAGAGAAGACTGTCCCCAGCACGTGCTCTCCTGCGCCCCGTCAGCGGCTCCCGGGGCAGGGACGGCAGGCGGGTGTGAGGAGACGGAACACGCTCCGTTTCGGCCACTGGCAGCTAAACCTGTGTCCTCCGAGGTCACTGGCTTTTCGTTCTCGAGTCCTGAACGCTCCTGTATCACTCAGCGTCCCGAGGAGGGGGCCTGCTCGGGTCCCCAAGCCATCCTCGGTCACCCAGGGCCCGGCTGCGGAGGTGGCAGCCCGGCGGGGGCCCCGCGTGGCCCAGCGCCCTCCCAGCTCCCGGGCCTCAGCGGGCATCCAGGCTCCCGCGGCAGAGACGCTGCGTGGAGCCGGAGCGCCACCTGCTGGCCGAGCCGCGGCACGGCCCGCACAGGACAGTCCCAGGCGCTCATGCGGCGCCCTCAGACGGAGCCCGGCTCCTGCGCGGGGGAGGCGGACTGCGGGCGCTCTGGGCCGGACGAGGGGCCACCGCAGGCCCGGCCAGGCCCACGCCGCGTCCGCCGCGTCGCCTCCACGCCGTCTGGGCCTCAGCTGTGGCACTGGAACGTTCCGCTGCAAACACACACAGTCTCGGTCTTGGGAGAAGCCACACGAGCTTCGGTGGCCGCGTGTTTCCGTTGGACAGGCTAAGTCCAGACTCGTCGTAACGGTTCCCCGGCCACTGGGTCAGGCGTGGACGGGCCGTGTCCGCCCAGGAACCCCGCGGGGCCCCTCGGGACGGCAGCTTCAGACGGTGAGGTGCACACTACCAGCTACCGGACGGCACGCCAGCCCTTGCCGAGCCCTGCCGGTCAGCAGGCCCTGGCCTTCCGCGTGTGCGGGCAACGCTTTGGACTCAGAGGCCTGGCGGGGACCCTGCTCTCAAGTGCCCCAAAGGGAGATGTGGCCGACCACCAGGGGCCCTTGCAGAAGTCAAGGCCGTACCCCTGCCGAACGTTTTTGGGGACTGGAGGGCAGTGTAGCCGGCAGATGTGAAAAAAAAGGAATTTAAATAAAAGCAAAAGCATGCATATTTGTGATACAAAATTCCTTTCTCCCACAGATATTCCAAGTCAGTCTTTACACATGCTCGAAGCAGCAGGGAGCACATCCGGCCAGCTGCCCGAAGGGGCCCCCGGCCGCGTCCAGCCCCCTGACTGCCGTCCAGGAGAGGTGGTGACCCCCGGGAGCGGGCTGTGACCTCAGGCCGTCCCCAGGCCTCTGCCCTCGACCAGACGCATCCTGGCTGAAGATGAAAGGCCTTGTCCCCTCCTGCTGCCTCGATGAGATCAGCACTGCTGATAAAAGGGATTGTCTTTCTCCGGGCAGAAGCGCGAGCCCTGTTCGGAAGGGTCTGTCTTCACGGGCTGGTCCTGTTTCGTCGCCGCCATTAACAGAGGCACGAGGGTGGTGGCGCTACTGGCAGGCACGCAGGCCGCAGTGTCACGGTCCAGGGCACGTCTTGGGGATCAGCCAGGGTGTCTCTGGAGGCAGGCGGACCAGAGGAGGGTGCGGGGCGGGCTTTTCGGGGAAGTTTCATAAGAAATGCTGCCCCCTGGGGCAGAACAGAAGGCCACGGGCCTGGTGACCCAGAAGGTTCTGAGAGATGCCTGGGGGGCCCGTGGCATCGTCACCGCTGCCCCTGGCTCACGCGGGCGTCCCGGGCACACCCTGCCCACACTCGGGGCCGTCCCTGCTCGCGGCTGTGGCTCTGTTCAGCCCATCTCGCAGAGGCAGAAAGGCAGAGGAGCCTCCTTGACGGGAACCAGGCCGCACGGGGACCACGGGGTGGCAAGCGGGGAGCCAGCACCCCGAGTCGGGGAAGGCGGGCCTTGGCGGCGTCCTGGGTGGTGGGGCGCTGAGGGCCAGGCACCCCGCGAGGCCCTGCGGAGCCCACGGGGGGAGGGCCTGAAGCCCCACGGCCGGCCTGCCCGGGCTGGCCTCCGTCCAGACAAAGCAGACGCGTTGCAGAGCGGAGAGGAAAGTTAACCACGTCTGGTTTGCTTTCCAGAGGCTGTTAGGGGTTTCCAGCCAAAGTCGCTTTCTGAGTCGGAGCCAGTGGCTGCTGCCTTCTGGGGAGAACGACTCCATAATCACCGACACCTCTAAGGACACTTGGAGCCACCGCTCTGTCCCTGGAACGAGCACCAGTCGCCAGAACCGAGCGTGTCCTTGGGGCAGGAGGAAAGCTAAGTGGGGGCCGCGGCGGAGCCTCCGTGGGAGCACGGCGGGCCTGGGGCCGGCAGCACCAGACGGCGAAGGGGCACGGAGCACACACCATGGGACGGGGGTGGGGACGCGCCCGCAGGCCCCGTGCGGCCCGGCCCTCAGACGCGGCCCGGCCGAGCGTCCCGCGGCCCACCCGGGTCCCCTAAGGAAACGCCGACTGGCCGGAGCGCGAGGACCAGCACGTGACCCGCGCCTGGGCCAGTGACTCGTCCCCGCGTCCTCGCGCTGCAGGCTGGAGCCGGCAGCACCCACGGGGACTCAGGCGGGAGACCCTGGGGGCCACACGGGGACGTGGGCGACGCCCCAGAGCCGGCCCCATCTCTGGATCCGCAGCAGCCGCTGCTGACGGTGCGGTCGGGCGAGGCCTCGGCAGGACGCCCACCGCTGACCGCGCTCCTGCAGGCCTCGGGCCAGGCCGCTCGCGGGCACTCAAAGTGCCAACGGCCGACACACGCAGGGGGCCCTGCTCCCCGCCCAGCGAGGGGAAGGGGCTCGGAAGATGCCGCGGTCACCCCGGTATGCACGAGGACTGGCGGGAGGTGGTTCCTAAAAGCGCCCCACCCCCAAACCTTCCCCAAACCCACCGGGAAATGCAACCTCCCAACCCTCAGCTCTCAGAGGAGCGAGACGACCACAAACCCGCACTCGCCTCTGAAATTCTTAGCGGCTTAAACAGAAAGGAAATCGCAGCTGCCCTAAGCAGTGCTCGTAATCTGTTTCTCATTTTAAAAATCTGAATAAAAAGGTAGCAATTTGCTGAAAATGGTTTCAGACATTAGCAATATAAAGTTTATACAAAATAACTTATTTTATATAAAAATACATGAAAACGTAATAAGTATGCAGTATAAAGAAAACTGTAATTTTGTCCTTTTCCCTTTGGCAATCGTAATGCAACGCCCCCAAGAGAGCTACGGACACGCACGCGGATGCGTGTGCATCGGGAGACGTGGGGCTCCCCGCACGGCGAGGGAGGCGACGAGCCCCGCCTGGAGGTCGTCCTCCTCCACTGGCTGCGGCTGAGGGCTTCCCGCAGGACGTGTGCCCCGGTGTGGGGACGAAGCGGGACGGCACGGGGAGACGTCACTCCCGCGACGCACCCCAACTGCGACCGTGCGAGGGGACCGCCCCCACGGAGACGACACTCCAGGGTCACCGGTGACCGCGGCAGTGGCTCCGAAGGACACGGAGGCCCCACCGCGAGTTTGCGGGAAGAGCCCTGGGTCCAGGACGCCTTCTGTCCCATGGTCCCCCCTCGTCCCCCCGGGGACGGCCAGGGCCGCTGACCCGAGCCACGCCTCCCTCAGAATGCTCCCAGGCTGGCCGGTGACAGTGACACATGTGGGGGGGCAGGTGACACAGAGGCCAGTGACAGTGACACACGTGGCGGGGCAGGTGACACAGAGGCCGGTAACAGTGACACTAGCAGGGTGGCGGGGCAGGTGACACAGAGGCCGGTGACAGTGACACACGTGGCGGGGCAGGTCACACAGAGACCAGTGACAGTGACACACGTGGCGGGGCAGGTGACACAGAGGCCGGTAACAGTGACACTAGCAGGGTGGCGGGGCAGGTGACACAGAGGCCGGTGACAGTGACACATGTGGGGGGGCAGGTGACACAGAGGCCGGTGACAGTGACACATGTGGGGGGGCAGGTGACACAGAGGCCAGTGACAGTGACACACGTGGCGGGGCAGGTCACACAGAGGCCGGTGACACTGACATACAGCGGGGGGCGGCCAGCACTCGGAGGCGGGGCAGATGTTGGGGGAATCGGGAGGGGACGCAGGAGCAGCGGGCTGCCCCCTGCCCACCCCGCAGGCCTGCCCCGAGGTCACCGCCAGCTGCCCCCTCCGGCCCCGGCTCGCGGCACACGCCCAGAGCCCGGCTTCGGAACCCAACAGCTCAGCAGTGGGGAGCCAGCTGCTTCCACGAAGAAACAACGCACAAGTATTCTTTATTTTATGAGACCTTTTTCATTTCCGGGGGAAAAAAAAGCAGTGCACTGAAGACAACAGCTGCTTCGACTTAAGCGCGAGAGGTCCTGGCGTGGAAGCCCGTGAAGCCGGGAGCCGAGCCTGTGGCCGTCTCCCGCCCGATGGGCCGAGGCCGGGGTCCCGGGTCGTGCTCACGGCTCCGGGCTGAGGTCTGCAACTCCACACCGCAGGCCCCTGCCTCGCGGTGAAGCTGAGGACGCAAACTCGTGGCCGTAAACAGATGTAATCACTCGTGTGGCCTGTTCCTGACTCGGGCAGCTGGTCCCTTCCAGTTCACGATTCAACGTTGTGCCTTACGGCCGACGACGAACAGCATGTTTCTGAAGAATGCTTAGAGATTTGGGGGACCAGCTGTCACGAGGCTAAAGATCTAACGAGGTTTTAAAACACTTCGAGTCACTTAATTAAGTCTACTCTGTGGGTGTCAGAACAATAAACACCATTTAGTTCAACCTGCGTCTTACAGATGAGGAGAGAAAAGCAGAAAAGAGAAAATTTATGGAGCACGTTAAATGGCTTAATCCCAGTTTTTTTTCCATCTGTAGAAAACAAAAAAAAAAGGGAAGGAAACGCGCCAACTTCGAGGGCTTCCGCCTGGGGGGGCGCCACCGCCACGCGCTTCCCTGCGCGTTCCACGGAGTGAACGTGCACGGCTCGAACCACTGGGAAAATGCTCTTTACTATCTGACTTTTTCCTTAACGTGAAAGAATCGAATGCAGAAACCGTTTCCAAAAATAGGCCTCTGTGTGCAGTCGGTTATTTTTACAAAATGAAACCCAAGCCCTGGCTTCTGGCTGGGGAGATGCTGGCGGAGTGACGGTCCCCGCGTGGGGACAGACCCCGCGTGGGGACAGCCTCGGAGGACGCGGGGGGCCGCAGGCGGAGCGCTTAAGGGGAGAAAGAGCGGGCAGAGCCCTGAGAGGGCCCGAGACGCCCACAGAGCCCACAGGGCAGAAGCAGCACCGCGGGGCTCACGAGCCTCACCCTGGCGAAAACCGAGCGTTTCTAACGCGTCACCTGATGCCGCCCCACAAAGTGGGCAAGAAGCAGCAAAACGGTCCTCCCCGAGCCCTGGCCGAGGGCGGGAGGCAGAGCCAGCACCGCCCGCTGGCCCGTCCCCACCCCCTCCCTGTGCCCTCCTGCCCCCTCCTGCCCCCTCCTGCCCTCTCCCTGCCCCCTCCCCGTCCCCTCCCAGTGTCCCCTCCCCTGCCCGGAGGCCTTGGGGCGACCGCAGTTTCAAGCTGCGTCTCAAACCTGCCCTGTGAGGGCGGGGAGGGGCCACATGTCGCCAGGCCCCCCGCCCCGGGGGCAAATGGCCTCCTGCCCGTCTGGCCCAGGGTGCGATTTCTCTGTCTGTCGCGATACCCCGTGACTGTGCTGGGAGGAGCACTGCGGGGGACCCTGACCACAGAATCCGGGAGGCGGGGTCCGCCCCCACCACCAGAAGGGCTGGCACAGTGGCCCGTTCTGTGAGATCAGAGCACAGGCCACACAGCCACGGAGGGGGCCTCGGGGACGAGCCTGGGGGGGCAGGGGCCGCTGCCGCCCGCTCCTCTCGGTCGCCCCCTCGGCCGTTTTACTCGCCGCAGAGAGAGTGGGCAAGTGCCGACGGTGCGGGCCGATCGCGGTCACGGGCGCGTGGCCGGGCCAGCATGGGCGCCACCTGTGGTCCTGGAGGCTGCCGGAGTCCGTGTGGCGCCTGGCCCTGCGGCAGGCGCCTGCGGACCACGAGGCCACACTGCCGGCCGAGGACGCCCGTCCTTGGCCAGGTCCCCCGCGGGCGTCACGGCTGTTCCCACGGGAAAGGCCACAGCTCCCAGCTGCACACAGCTCCGGGACAGCGGTGCGGGTGATGGTGACAAGCTCTGCCCCCAGGGCGTGCACTCGGCAGGGACACCTCACGCATCACAGCCCACCTGTGACGGGGGGTGGGGGACGCCTCCGCCCCCCGCGGCTCTGCGGCCTCTAAGCTGCCCCTCGGGGACAAGACCCCGGACCTGGAGCTGCCAAGGGCCACGAAACACAGGCGGCCACGAAGCCGGACCAGCGCCTGGAACGAGAGCCCAGACCCGAAAGCTCACAATCACGGCCGGTCCCAAAGCTGCAAACCCCTCGGGCCTCAGAGATCGCATCTCTCCCTCTCAGCAGAACGGGCTCGGAGGCTGCTGCTGGTTCAGGGTCCACTGAGTAGCGGCAGCAGCAGCAGGAGGGCAGCAGGGCCCACCCGACGCGCCGCCGGACGCGGAACCGCGTGTTAAAGCGTGGGCCCGGCCCGTGCGTGACAGGCGCGTTCCTAACGCCTCGCACCTCAGCCCGCCTTCCCGCCGCGGCCCCCAGCTGCAGGGCCCCGGCCTCGCCCGCACGCTAACAGGCGCAGGTGTTGGGGTCGCCAGGGCTGTGACACGGGGGAGGGGCTGGCTTCCCGCAGGCTCGCTCCAGCGGCCGGGGCAGACCAGGAAGCTAGGTCATAAGTGCCAGTGACACCCTAATAAAGTGAGTTAACTTTAAGAAATAAAGGGTAAGCTTGTGACTCACACTAACACGGGAATGGGAAGGGGGCAAAGGGGACAGTGGGTGGGGGAGCAGCTTTACTTCCAACAGGACATCAGGCCAGGCCTCTGGCAGGTGGCACCGACTGAGGTCTTGGGGACACGACGGAGCCAACCCCGGAAGAGCCCTGGGGAGCCAGGAGTCAAGAGCCAGAAAGTGTTCCATTGACCCTTGCTGACCCCGCTGACCTCACTGGTCCCCTGCTGACCCCCACTGACCCCGCTGTCCTCTGCTGTCCCCGCTGACCCCGCGGGAGCTGGCGGTGACCACGCAAAGTCCCCTGTTACACAACAGGTTAAAAGCCGCGAACACCGGAGGGCCCAGGTTCAGTCCCTCAGAAGATCTCGGGGTTTCAGTTGCACCAAAAATAAACGCAGCTGGCGCCTTAGGTTTCCCGCAGCGTCTCCGAGGCCGTAAATCAAAGCGCGTGTGACATCTCTGAGCCTCTGAGACCCCCGGGGACCCACGGGGCTGCCCCCAACCAGCGCCAAGAGCCACCAGCCTCGGGAGGTCTGGAGCACACGTGTCGTCACCACGGTGACCGGCTGACACTGAAAACTGCCTTCCCGTCACTTCGGGGCGCCCGGGAGGCCCCTCGGTGGTGGCTGGAGTTCCCGGCAGCTCATCTGACAGGCGGTCACCAGGTGGCTCAGCGCGTGCTGGCCGACAGCCAAACCCCGTTTGTGACACAGTCTTTTTATAGCCCAGCTGCTGGCACATGACACTTGCCACACGATTACACGGGAACTAAACAAGCAGCCACAGCACCGGGAGGACGAACTTCCCGTGGTGAAACGAGGGGCAGGCCGTGGGGTGCACTCCCCTGAAACCAGCTTGAGGCGGGTCTCAGAGCTGCAGCGTGTGGGGGTCCCCAGGGAGGAGGTGACGGGGTCAGTGTTGCCGTGGTGCCACGGCCGAGCCATGAGCCAGGTCCCCGCAGTGACCACGGTCTCTCTGGGCACACATGCATGAGCACCGAAACATGCCATAATTCTGGGGGCGCTGTCTCCCCACCTTCTCTGTCTGTTGCCCAGACAGCCGTGTGTGAGGCCCCGAGCAGGACGGTCACCCCACTGACCCCACGAACGCAGAGTCTGCAGACTCCGGAGCCCCAGCCACAGGGTCAGGGGGACACTTTGTGGGCACGATGGCGTCTGTAGGTCCGAGAATGCCATGCGCCTGAAGGTGTCGGTCCCGCCCCAGCCGGGGCCACGTCCACGTCCACGTCCACATGGCGCGTTCACTAACGCCAGGGACACGCTGGTCATGAGCACGGGGCAGAGCACAGGGCAGAGGCCCCACTGCGTGCAGGCAGAGCTCCAGGAGAGAAACTGTGCGTCCTGTGCACGGGGCCACGCCCACGTGACCACAGACAAGGCCACTCATGATGGGGACAGGGGGAGGGGCCGAGGGGCGCAGGTGCTCATGCTCTTTCTACAGCATTTCCCACCATTTCAGGGACCATGGAAACTACACAACTTTACAAACTGGGTGGAAACACTTAAGAGAGAGAGAGAGAGAGAGAGAGTGAGAGAGAGAGAGAGAGAGAGAGAGAGAGAGAGAGAGAGAGAGCGAGAGCTGTGGATCACGACACGTGCCCGGCCGTAACTTTGTAACACGGAGTAGAAACATTGTACACACCGATGCCTGCGTCTGTATGTGTGACAACACACACACGCATGCAGCTGTGGCCTGGGACCCCGCCGTCCGCCACTGCCAGCTGAGACTGCAGACGAGCCACCACCCCGAGTCTCATGTGCCCGACACGGAACGGGGACAAGACGCCTGTGGCTGCAGGAGAATCCCACGAAACGAGACAGAGCCACATTCCCTGCCAGGCGGTTGGCGGGCGCTCTGCTCCGCCCGTGGCCTCGTCGACAGGAGTGAGCAGCGGGCACGAACCCGCCCCGGCACCTTGCTGGGCAGGCACGGCTCCCAGACGGCCTCCCGCAACGTCCGCCCTGGCCCACCGAACGCTGGGCAGCGCTCCCCACCCACGCGCGTCCGCTTGTCACGCCAGGCAGGGGACGCTGCTGCCCTCCAGCACCTCCAGCGCCCAGGGCTCATTCAGCCGACGGGAGCAGACGCCGCAGGAGGGAGCACGCGGTGGCCTCGGGGCTGCAGTGCGTCCTCACGGGCCCCCACGAGGCCCCCTGCACCCCAGACAGTGGTGCTCAGCACACAGCAGCAAGCAGTCCCACGCCGACCCGACCTGGGACCCGTGACCTGTGCGTGGGACACGCAGACAGTCTAGACAACACGCGGAAATGACACGTGGAATCCCTGAAGCAGTGACGTGTCACAGGTGCCCAGCACCCTAGGGGCCCGCGTGGGGTCAGTGTCCTGTCTGTCTCAGAGAGCCTGACCCCGTCCCCGGCACGGCCCGCTCTGCCGCAGTGAACGAGGGGACGAAAGGAGGAGAGGAAGGAGCGGGTCGCCTGACCCGTCTGTGACCGAGACTCGCCCTCACTGCCCTTCGCGGCTGGAGCCTCACGTGCCTGTCCTGGCGGGAAGCGGGGGAGGCGAGAGGCAAAGAAGCAGGCCATCCGGGCAGCGGGCAGCGGGCCGACCGAGTCCCCCGGCCTTCAGCCTGAGCGCCGGCCACGCGTCTGGCTCCTTTCCCACAATCCCACGATGTCCCCCCCACATGTGACCAGCTCCGACGGCGGGGACAGACACGCCAGATGACGCCGCCCGTGTGTGCGAGGACACACACAGACGGCAACTCAGGAAAACAGAACAAAATCGCCACGGAAACCGCCTGGGTCTGCTGTCGGTTTCCTTACAGTCCCCTGAGACACTCGCTCTGATTCTGTTTTCCTGTTGGACACTGGCATTCCTCGTGGGACGTCCTCACCCTCCACGGGGGCTTCTCGAGCTCAGATACAAACTCGTCTGCGTCCCGTCACTAACGTGCGCTCTTGGTCGGGGGCCAGGCTAAGCACAATGTTACATTGCACGCCTCGAAGTCACCCGCCTGCGGACAGGAGCGTCTCCTTAGGCACGGGGCTGCGGCTCCGGGGTCGGAGGTCGTCCTGCGGCAACGTCCGCGGAGGGCACGCATGCCACACCCCGCACGGGGAAGCCGCTGGCTTCTGCTTCGTGTCCTCTCTTCTGAAGTATCCAACAAAACCTGTCTTTCAAAATACACCTGTGATGGCGGCCAGGCCGCCGCCGGCCGCGAGAGGGCGCTCCGGCTGAGCTGCTGGCGTGTGGCCCCACGCGCCGGTGCCCACTGGGTGGCTGCGACTTCCTTCCTCCGCTCACGTGTTCACAGGGAACGTTAAGACGGTCGCTCTGCATCGGCCTCACGGTTGCGACCTTAGGAACCTGCGCTTTGCGCTTCGGCTCCGAACGTCACTGCGAAGACGTCCCTGCCTGACCCGCCACCCGCACGGACGTTCTCGCCCTTTCCGGCTCCGTGTCGCCCCTGAGGGCAGGCGCCACCCCGGCTTCCCGGGCCGCAGGGAACGCAGCCCTCCGCCTCCCGGCAGAAACGGAGCAGTAGAGGCGGAATAACTTCACTGCGGCAGGCCCGAAACAGCGCCGTGTCCCCACGGCCTGGGGACGCCGTGACCGCAGCCCTGCGGGCCCCAGGACGCTCTGCCCGCGGGACGCATGAGGACCGGCCGGGAGCACGCGGGGGAAGGCGTCTCCCAGAGCTCACTGCCCCGCCTCGCGCTGCCAGACGGGATGACGGGCCCGGGCCACCGACGGGCGAGGCGGGGCCACCCGGGAGCCGCGGGCGGAGCCTCCGCAGCAGCAGAGGGACGGGCGCGGGAGGAGACCGGCCCGGCCTCACGGCGTCGGGGGCTAGCCCGGCTCTGCCGCCGGCTGGGCGGGGCCCAGGAGCCCCGCTCCGAACCACGCGGCCCGGGTGCCCGCGTGGCCACCGAAACGCGAACTCTTGATTTTCTCGCGATACCTCAGTTTATCTCTTTTCCAAAAAATCGAAGGCAGGAACAGGGCCTGCCCAGCCCCTCCCGCACCACGGCCCGTCGTGGGGACCCAGCCGGGAGGCACCTGTTTAAACTGCTGCTATTCCTGTGAGGGCAGCTGGCCGAGCCACCCGTCTGCCGCCAGGCCGCCGGGTGACCCCGAGGCCTCGGCACACACTGTGCCCTGCCACTCACACCCGACTTCGGACCCCAGGGGTGGCCACGCGGCCTGGCGACCTGTGTCCTCGTCAGGCGACGCTTTCACTGAGCGACTCCCCAGCCCGGCGTGAGGTGCACAGACTCGAGTGGCAAGTCCCTGTGCTCAGGCGCTTCCACCCAGCGGGGGGCGTATCCCTGCACTTAGATACTTCCGCCCAGCAGGGGGCGTGTCCTTGCCAGCAGGGGTGTGTCCCTGTGAGCAGAAGCTTCCGCCCAGCAGGGGGCGTGTCCCTGTGCTCAGATACTTCCGCCCAGCAGGGGGCGTGTCCCTGTGATCAGATACTTCCGCCCAATGGGGGCGCGTCCCTGCCAGGGGGCGTGTCCCTGTGAGCAAGAGCTTCCACCCAGCGGGGGGCGTGTCCCTGTGCTTAGATACTTCCGCCCAATGAAGGCGTGTCCTTGCCAGCGGGGGCGTGTCCCTGTGCTCAGATACTTCCGCCCAGTGAAGGCGTGTCCTTGCCAGTGGGGTCTGGTCCCTGTGCTCAGGTGCTTCCGCCAGCAGGGGGCGTGTCCCTGCTCGGATACTTCCGCCCAGCGATGGGCGTGTCCCTGTGCCAGGAGCTTTTCACTGGGGAGGACCGACTGGGAGGGGGTCACACATCCGTGCGGCTGGAACCCCGAGCACTTGGGTCACGTGCGTGAGCGACTCATCGGCCCACGGGGTCGGACGTGGGCCGCGGGCTCGGGAAGGAGAACGGACCGAGGCCATGAGGAAGCGACAGGCAGGATTTGGCCTCGCAATGGTTAAAATTCAAAAACCCTCTAACTCATCACATTTTTTCGTCCTGACTGTTTTCCGGATGATAAAGAAACACTTTGGGGAGCTGGGACAGCACAGAAACACGTCTTTAAAGACACAAGCTCCCTCAAAGCCCAGATAACGGCAGCTGCCGTGACTACGAAGTGTTTGTGACGCTTGACGCACACGCACACACGCCTCGACACTGGGTCTGGCCGTCACTGCCCCGTCTGCCACAAACACGTCGGTGACAAGCGAGTGCTCATGGCGAAACGAGGGGACACGGGGAAGCGACTCCCGTCTGCGTCCACGCGGAAGCCCCCTTGGCCCGTCTCAGGGCCAGAGCCCCTGCCCCCGCCCAAGCTTGGGAAACGGGCCAGGAAGACTCCAGAAACAGACGCCACTCAGGCCCGGAGGACGAGCCGCGCTCGGCGCGTGTGCTTCGTCCATTTCCTGACCCACCTCACGGCCGCCGGCCAGGGGTCCGCAGAGTCACGCTTCCTCTTCCCTCCCCCGAGACCCGAGAAGTCCAGCCACGTTTTCACCCGTTAAACACGCGATCAGACGGGCGAAAACAGCAGCACAGACCGTCCCTGTGCAGCCTGCCACGAGAGCCCAGCGAGGAGGCGAAAAGTCCCTCCACCCCGGTGCCTCGGGGCGGCCCAGGGCGGCCAGGCAGGGGCTCGGGGCGGCTGGCTTTCGCCCCCAGCGACAAATGACAGGAGGACAGCCCCACGGAGCACAGGGCGACTATGGGGACACTGAGTTGTGCCGCTGGGACATTGGTGACCACAGAGCTGACACTACTGCCCCCAGGGCCTGGCTCGGGCTGCCCCCAGCTCACCGGGGTTTCCACACCATGTGACACGCTGGCTCATGGGACAGAGCACATGACGCCGAGTGCCCAGCGTGACCTCAGCACTCCAGGCCGGTGTCTCTGCGTGCCACGACCACACCAAAGCCAGACACCGTGGCCATCGGCGCCCGTCCATCCCACACAGCCACCATAGCGCGCCCCCCCTCCCGCCCAGCACACGCCTCACCGACAGGCCGGCGGAGGCAGGAACCTGGGGACAGACCGGTGGCTGCACGTACCTCGACGATCCTGTCGTGCACCTGCAGGCCCCCGTCCCTGGCTGCCGGCCCGCCATCCGCGACCCTGGACACGAAGATGCCTGCGCCCGACGGGCCGTCCTGCGGAGAGAAGACGCACGTGTGAGCACCGGCCGGTCACGGCAACGGCTCACGCGCAGAGCGGCACGGGCAGCGCGGAGGAGCCGCGACCCCCATTCAGCCCTGCCTGGCAGCGTGGGGTCAGAGGGCGCCGCCAGATTCCCCTCGGAGCTGCCCCCCCTTTCATATCACTTCAGAAATGCTTTTAATGTCCTAACACTTAACGCTTCCCAGCGTCGAATGGCCCGGGGGTGGAAGCAGCTGCATTAGCTCCGTTCTGATTCGCATCAGGAGAGCCCACGGCCACCAGCCCAGAGCTGACCCTCCGGCCTCACTGTCCCCAGACCCGCAGCTCTGGGCGTCCGGACCAGAACTTCCTGGGGAGACGGTGGCCGCTCACGCCTCCATTTTTCTAAACGTAAGAGCTCCAGCAGCTCGTGGGAAGCCTGGCGGCTCGAGTGGGTCGCCCTTCCCACGGACGGCTGCGCTCTCTCCGGGCGCGTGCCACGTTCTAGTAGCCAACATTAAACAGCCCGTGTCTGATCCGAACAGACCATCGGGACGGCAGGCTCAGGACGCGCCACGGGCCCGAACCCACCACCCAGGGAAAGAAAGGCCTCAGCACAGGGCAACTCAGCAGCCGTCTCTCTGCTGCCAGCTCTCGAACACCCCGTGCGTTCAACAGCAAAACCACGGAACAGCACCCTCCTCTGAGCAGCACTGACCCCGCATCCCACAGGGGACGGGGCTGACTGCACGGGGGTGACTCCGACCTGCCCCTTGGGGGCGTGGCAGAAACCGGGGTGGGACACGCAGCCCAGTACCCCCCCCACACACACACACAGTCACGAACACGGCGCAAGGGAAGCCAAAGTCACAGCCCGAAACGAGCGTCAGGGGCCTCCCCCGGCGTGACAGGGCGGGTGCCTTGCTGCCACCCGGATGCCATCAGCGCCCGGTGAGCGAGGGGTCCACGGGCTGTGGGCGCTGCGCCCGGCTGTCTGTCCAGAGGCCCCACACACGCTCTGGCCCCGACCGAATGTCCAGGGGCCTCCTTCCCCAGGCCTCAGTGACACGTGGACGGCGTGTCCGGAGCCAGGCGTCAGCCACCATGGCAGAACACGCTGGCCTCGTCGTGCCGTTCCCGCTGTGGCAGCTGCGAGACCCGGGGGCATGTGGGACGGAGCCTCGGCCCCCGCAAAACAGCGCGGGACGGAGGACACGCCCGGACGCCGGGCTCCAGCTGCCGTGGACCCGATCACTTTTGTAAAGAAAGAAGAAAACGAGCTAAAACTCGTCCTGCGAGCAGCACGGGACAGAACCCAAGGGCCTTTGCCGGGGGTGGGCGCGTCCTTCCCCCGGGGACCGTGGGGACCCCGCTGCTCCCACCGGCCTCCACGGCAGTCCCAGGCACTGGGCCCCGTCCGCCGCCCAGACCCGTGTCGCTGGCTCGCTCCCTACACCGCAGGCTCACGGCGCCGCGCGGGTCGCCACAGCCTCCTCCCAGCCGCGTCTGCTCAGTGCGCGTCTTGTCATGTGCGAAACGGGTCTCGCTGGCTGTGTCCGCCAGGCGGCGGTCCCTCCAGGGGACAGGGTGAGCGGACACGCTGCACGGGACGCCTCCTCCCCAGATGCCCGGGAGAGCACTGGGGAGCGGACAGCCCGGCCCCACCCCTCCCCATAGCCCGTCACAGACGTGGGCCTCGCAGGAACAGGGCCAGGTCCGGCCTGGGCGTCCTCCCGGAGGGCGGGCCGAGATGAGAAGGGGGATGAGCAGCTGCAGTCGGGGGAAGGAGGACGGACGCCCCAATGCGGGCGCCACCCCGACTGCCGGGGGCGGTCCACGCCCAGGTGTGGATGACGGGGCTTTGCCGCTGTCGCGGCCACACGGCCGTGTGGGGGACAGTGTGACACGAATCGTGGGGCGGGGGGCCCAGGAGCCCCACCGACCGGGCCCTCTCCGGCCGCGTCAGGCGGAGGGCGCCCCCGCCGGGACTTACCGCGCACGGCTGGCCGCCCACGATGTTGAAGCCCAGGGAGCCGGCATCGCGGTGCAGGACGAGCGTCAGGCTCCTGGTCTCGTCGCCCTGCGGGGAACAGACGGGTCAGGGTCACCCACGGAGAGCCCCGGGCAGGGACCCGCTCCTGGCTGAGAGGACGCGCGGCCGCCAGCGGATGGGTGACACCCCGCGCCTCCTGGGGCGTCTGCCCGGGGGGCCTGGGCCCAGGCGGAATCGCAGCCCTGTGGCCGGGTCACAGGCCCGCCTGGACGCTCTCCCGCCCGGGGGGACCACGCGGCGAGCGTGGGCCGCGCACAGCCACCCCAACAGCGGCATCCCCATCAGGTCACCGATGGCTCGGCCCGCCGTGCTGCGGGGGCGTGCGTGCACAGGGGTGTGCGTGCGCATACGCGTGCCAGCAGCCACCGGCGCTCGGGAGGCGGGGACAGGGCGTGGGCGTCAGACGCGGCCACGGGGGGTGGACACAACTCTGCCCCTGCTGTGAGGGCCCAGGCTCCGCTCAGGGTGGCGTGCCGTGTCCCGGGAGACACAAGCCGTCTGACCAGGAACACCGTCTGGGCGGGTCACATCACACAAGGGGAGGGCCCAGGCAGGTCGCACAGCACACGGTCCCCCAGCTGTGGGCGCAGAGCCCGGGCTGCCGGGCGGACACTCAGGTCAGCGGCTGCCGAGTGAGATGGACCAAGGTGGGTGCCACCCGCGGCCCGACGCGGGCCCACACTGGTGACGGGCCACCCGCGGCCCAACGTGGGCCCCCACTGGTGACGATCCCACACCACTCCGAGTCCAAAAGGCGCGTCCCATGTGCAGACTCCAAGGTCGTGCCTGCCCTCTCACGGTTCCGTGTGACCGTGGTGGCATTCGAACGCGGCACTTGAAAGTGAAACACGTCACCTTCCCCCTTCTCTGGGTAAAGGTGGCCTGAGTGTCCCGGTGAAGCTGCCTGCTGGCAGGACGGCGTGCCGAGGACACACGCGCACACGCACACTCACGTGTGCACACATACACACACGCACTCACGCACACCCCTCCGTGCTCACCGTCTCAGTAACCACCGCTGCGTCTCATGGCCTGTGACAGACAGCAGGACTCAAAGTATCTGAAAACGCAATTACCACAACCCCACAGAAACAAAGTATCTGAGCGGCAAGTGCTACAACCCTACGGAAACAAAGTGACAGCTTGGCATTAGGAAAAAAGGACTTTGGCAACGGGACCGCGACGCTCACGGCGGCAGCTCTCGCCTGATGGAGCACGGACACAGCCCTGAGCGAAGCGCCCTGCGTGGCCTGACGCGGAGCAGAGGGACGCACCCGCTCCACGCGGACAGTGGGCCGGCCGGCACAGCCACCCGACGGCCGCTCCTGCGGAAGGTGGCACGGCTGCACAGCGCGACAGCCAGGACGGTCCTGCTCCCCGGTCCCCGCCGCCCCGCCCTCTGTGGCCCGGTGGCTCCTGCACCGTCCCGAACCCCTGGCCTCGCGAGGCTGAGCTTTTGTGGAAACACATCCCGAAGGACCAGACGAGAGGTCAGCTCCGCCAGTAGAGTCACGGGTGAGGCTTCTGTGGACGACGTGGCCCTCGCTGCAGGACCAGGAGCGTCACTGTGCCTGAGAAGTGTCACGCGGGAGCTGTGTCCCCACGGGAACCGCCCGCGGGCGGGGGCAGCGCTGGCACTGGGGGAAGGGCAGGGCACAGCTCGGTGCCATAGCCCCGGGCTCTGCACCCCTCCATCCCGGGGGCAGACAGCGTCCGAGGCCCTGGGCTCTGCACCCCTCCATCCCGGGGGCAGACAGCGTCCGAGGCCCTGGGCTCTGCACCCCTCCATCCCGGGGGCAGACAGCATCCAATCCCAAACGGACGCGCGTCTGGCATCTGGCGAGGCCGCGTCCGCGAACACGTGTCTCTGTGGTGGGACGCTCAGCCCGGACCCGCCAGACGGACAGGCCGCAACTGCCTGGCCACCCGTCTGATGGAGACGCAGCTGGGAAACAGCCCTGTCTGCTGACCGGTGACGAGAAGGCACAAAAATGTGCAGGGCACGGGGACGGGGCAGGGCTGGGGGCCAGGGGCCGGGGCCGGGGGTCAGGCACAGGGACGGGACGCCTCGCCGCCCGCGCCAAGCTGCGCCTGTCCCCCGTCTCGCGGGCTGGTTCTGGTGCCGAGGCGGCCTGGACCGGCCCCTCCCCGTCGCTCACCCCCAACCCCCTCCCCCCCGAAGGAAGGGGTCTTGGAGGGAGAACAGAGGGCACTGTTCAGGCCTCGGGCTGAGTCACGGGGACGACTTTCGGCTTCAAGCTGAAAACGGATTAGTCAGCGGAAGCATTAGTGATGCGTGTCTGTCCCCAAAATAAGTACAGAGAGGGGGGAGGCGGCACAGGGCACAGGGCGCCGGGCATGGGGAGGAGGGACAGAGAACGCGCTGTCTGCAGACAACACTCGCCCCCCAGCCGCCGGGGTTTTGGAAAATGACGTAAGGGAAACGAGCAAAGGCTTCCGGGGTTCCCGGCCAAAGTGTGCGTCAGCCTGCCGGCCTGTCTAACCCCAGCGCCAGGCCCATGTCCCCACGAGCCAGCGTCCCCACGGGTGTGCGTCCCCACGGACGTGTGTCCCCACGGGCCCCCGTCCCCACGGGCCGGCGTCCCCACGGACGTGCGTCCCCACAGGCCGGCGTCCCCACGGACGTGCGTCCCCACGGGCCCCCGTCCCCACGGGCCAGCGTCCCCACGGGCGTGCGTCCCCACGGACGTGCGTCCCCACGGGCCCCCGTCCCCACGGGCCAGCGTCCCCACGGGTGTGCGTCCCCACGGACGTGCGTCCCCACGGGCCGGTGTCCCCACGGACGTGCGTCCCCACGGGCCGGCGTCCCCACGGACGTGCGTCCCCACGGGCTGGCGTCCCCACGGACGTGCGTCCCCACGGGCCGGCGTCCCCACGGGCCCCCGTCCCCACGGGCCGGCGTCCCCACGGACATGCGTCCCCACGGGCCGGCGTCCCCACGGGCCCCCGTCCCCACGGGCCGGCGTCCCCACGGACGTGCGTCCCCACGGGCCAGCGTCCCCATGGGCCGGCGTCCCCACGGGCCCGTGTCCCCACGGGCCAGCATCCCCACGGGCCTGCGTCCCCATAGACGTGTGTCCCCACGGGCCAGTGTCCCCACGTGCCGGGGCTTCCACCCCGAGCTTGGCGGCGTTGCTGGGGAGCACACACAGCAGCAGCCCCGAAACGCCGGCGGCCACAGGCCCGTCCGGGGGCTGCAGGGTTTCACACACCCGCTCGGTGGGCGGCTGGGGTGCGGGGTCTCAGTTACTAAAATACTTCCAATTGCCCACCTGAAGCATCTGCACCCCCAACCCCCCCAAAGCTGGAGGAAGCGAAGCCGCCCTCGGAGGAGGCGTGGGACCCTCCCTCTCCCACGAGCTTCATCCCCCTCCGCGAGTGACACGGAGACACGGCGTCCACCCCGAGTCGGGGGCAGGAACCCCGAGGCCAGGCTGTTGGGGCAGCCAAGGCTCTGCGAGAACTGACCTTGAGGGGCCACAGCCCGGGCCCCCGGCGAGGCCGCAGGGCACTTCGCAGCCCAGGCACGACTCCAGGGCTGACCGCCGGGCCCGACCTCCCTGCCATGTGACTGTCACCGCTGCCGGGGACAAAGCTCGTCCCAGCCCTTCGCGGACAGGGAGCTGCCAAGGGGCCAGCCCCACGCAGGCCGCACGGCAGCGCTGGCCGGAGCCGCCCCGTCCACGCAGAGACAGCAGGCGAGAGCGAGGGACATGCGGTCCCCTCAGTGGCTTCCCTTACGAGGTGATGCGTGTCACACCGGGTCCCTTTCCATCGGACGGGCCTATCGCAACACGCCACTGTCGGGGACTCGGCTGAGGCCCTGGGGAGGGTGGGCGGGCGCAGGCCAGCGGGCTCCAGCCTCGGTCCACGGTCATGGCGGGCACGGTGGTTACCAAGGTCACCGCACAGCCCTGCGTCCACGGGGCCCACCTCAGGCCGTCCGTGCCGCGTTTGGGAATGTGAGGGCGAAGCTGTGAGAGCACGGAACCCAGAGGCCAGGGCGCACACGCGGCCGAGGGTGGCTGGCCCACGGCCCTGCCCGGCGCACACACAGCCAAGGGCAGGAGGCCCGTGACATGGGCAGGGCCGAGGGCGGGGCCCTGGCTGGGCAGAGGTGGCCACCCACAGCCGAAGCGCAGGTCCCGGGCGTGTGAAGGAGCCAGGTGACAGGCCTCGGGGACAGGCGGAGCGGGCGCCGAGGGCAGGGGACCCTGGTGGGTCCCGCGTGCTCCACAAGCCCGGGGACCCTGTGCTGGGACGTCGTGTTTCTGGGGAGTCCGGGGAGCTTTGCATGGATGCTCGTGTCCTCGGGCCGGTGGGGACTGGGGCGGGGGCAGCCGACTCTCCCAGCCCCACCTCGCCCGCCCTCTGCCACCCCCAGCGGCTTCCCCGCCCTGGACGCTACAGACCGGGACGCTACAGACGGCCCGGAGGCTGGGCGGCCTGGTCCGGGCCGGCCGTCTCCCCTACAGCGCTGGCGGGGACATCTGGACCACGATCGGCCACTGAGACGGAACCGGGGAGGAGCCGCCCAACACGTCTGTCCACGTCCCCGCCTGGGCCTGACCCTCGTCCGGAGCCACTGGGAGCGTGGCGGGTGGACCATGAACGCTGGCCTCGCGCCCCTGACGAATCGGCTCCTCCGGGGTGAGGCTGGGGCGTCCCCCGGTGACGGGGGTGAGAGGTCTCAGAACTGCCGCTCTGGGCCACATTTAGGGACAGGACAGACGCCTGCGTGGGGACAGCCCTGACGGAGCCCGAACGCTCAGCTGCTGCCCAAGGCCCCGGACCCAAGACAACGTAAGTGACGCCTGGTCACTGCCTGGGGCAGGGTCCGGGCCTCGCAGAGCCAGTCCCAAGAACCTGAGAGTCTCTTATCCGCTTCAGCCTGAAGCAGAGACGGAACCCTTGTGACCCATGCAAGGCGCACGCCGTGGTGACGGCTCCTCGCTGTGCCAACCCCCTGCTCTTCGGAGGACGAGCTGTGCCGGCCAAGCAGCGTCAACGGCGAAACGCACGTCCGCGGACAGCTCGCTGCGGGGACGGCACGGGCTTCGCACGAGGCCACGGGGCTCTCTGGGCAAGGGCGGCAGAGTGTCAAGGCCCCTGACGGGCAGGAGACACAGGCCACACAGCGCCCGCAGGCCGGCCTCCTGCCGTCCCCCGCTGCCCCAGGCTGCCTGAGCCAGGAGAAAGGTGCCAGCTCCGGGGGACACTCCGCGCACCCCAAAAGCAGCTGCCAGCCCCTCCGCCGGAAGGCCTGGCCATCCTGCTGCTCACCCGCAGAGTTTCCCAGCGCCCCGTTTCCAAGCGTCACAGTTTTGACTCAGAGAGAGAGTTTCTCCAAACACTCCAGAAAGAAAGCTGGAGGCAAGAAGAGGTGACGAGCTGTCCGAACCACGTAACGATGGACGGAGCACCGGCTCTGGGCGGCCAGTGGCTCATAAACAGGCGTCATCGAACACTTCGCAGATGCCACCT
The DNA here is from genome assembly GCA_004027375.1 of Macroglossus sobrinus. Taxonomy (NCBI): domain Eukaryota; kingdom Metazoa; phylum Chordata; class Mammalia; order Chiroptera; family Pteropodidae; genus Macroglossus; species Macroglossus sobrinus. The sequence goes on along the minus strand of PVKZ01006923.1, from coordinate 1,037 downwards.
CCGCCCCCAGCCCCTCGGTGCCTGCCGAAGGCCAGGCTCTGGCCCTGTCCTGGCGACTCGCGGGCCACACCGGCCCTCTGCAGCCTGTGGGGTCCAGGGGGAGCCTCAGCTGTAAGTATTTGCCCTTCACCCAGAGACCAGCTGCTGAGGCCACAGCTGACAGGCGGGCGGGCGGAGCGAGGGGGAGGGGCAGCGGGAGCCCGCGCAGGCCTGCAGTGCTGGCCTCTGGGAAGGGCTGGCAGAAGGGGGGCAGGCAACCGGGCCCTGGGGGCCCCTCAGGCCACCGCCCCCTCTGTGGAGCCACCTGGACGGGCACCCTGAGTGGCAGCAGTGAGTCCGGCCCCCCTCGCAAGGCCCCCCAATGCTGCTGGGAACGTGGGGGAGGGTGTTCCTGGCATCTGGTGGCGGGGGCGGGGGGGAGGCCAGGGATGCTGTGAGCACCCCACGGCACACAACAAGCAACTCTGGGGCCCGGGTGTCGGTGCACCCTGCTTTAGGGCCGGGCGGAGCGTACCCCGAAGCCCCCCAGATTGCAGCAGGACCCCGGGCAAGTGGGTGTCGTCTCTGGTCTGCTGCCCCCGCCCCCTGAGCCCCTGCCTCGGGTGCCAGCACAGCAAACGCTCAGCGCTGGGCACTGCGGTGACACCGGGGGCCAGGGCTGCAGAGCGGGGCGCGGGGTTCGGAACCAGACTCGGCACCTCGGAGCTGAGACCCGGAACCACCAGGCTCTGTGCCTCAGTTTCTTCCTCCAGAGAGGGAGGAGCTTCACCCCACAAAGGAACAGCTGGAAAGTGCTGAGCACGGGGCCTGGAGCAACGGAGCTGGCACCGTGGCCTCCCCGCCCCCCGGGACCCGGAGCCCTCGCGGGGGACAGGAGACTGGCCCGCAACACCGCCCCCCGGGACCCGGAGCCCTCGCGGGGGACAGGAGACTGGCCCGCAACACCGCCCCCCGGGACCCGGAGCCCTCGCGGGGGACAGGAGACTGGCCCGCAACACCGCCCCCCGGGACCCGGAGCCCTCGCGGGGGACAGGAGA